>CM031239.1:915239941-915304941 GCA_018340775.1 Taxus wallichiana var. yunnanensis | reverse complement strand
TCGATTTCCCCCACACTTTTGAGATCATTCATGTTTTCATAGGAATGTTGATTTCTGATTTAGCGGGTGCAAATTTCTCGACATCGGGTTCCAACACAATTAGAACCTCATCCGACGAGACCAAATCTTCAAAAAATGAAAGAGAAATGAGAAAAAGGATTATGTTTCAATTGTGATAGAAAATACAATACAAGGCATAGGTGTGTTAAAAATAAGTTATTTTACTTTGAGATCATTAATGAAGAAACAAAATTAGAGGTGTTGGATGAACTATGGTTTGGAGATTCCTAAATGACTATTTCCTTCCATGCAATGTTAGGTTTTATCTCCCATAAATCCTCAATGTAAGGGGTATTCTAAAAGAACATAAAGTAACAATTTTAGTTGACTTAGGGGATACACATACTTTTATCCATAAAAGAGTTGGTGGCACATCTAAACTATTTTATTTTCCTAACTCCAAAATTTCAAGTCATGATTACAAATGGGAGAACAATAAATTATTTAGGGAAAATCCATAATATCAAACTTAAAATGGGAGAAAACAAGCTTGATTCCCCTATGTTTGTTATTCCCATGGGTGCACCATATATTATTTTAAGATTCCAATGGCTCATAACCTTGGGCACAATTGAAATGAAATTTCAGGATTTATTCATGCATATTTGTTCAAATTGAAATATGTTTGAGTTAAAAGGGTTACATGTAAAGTCACATCAAAGGGTGAGCTCTCATAAAATTCATCTAATCAAGGGCCATGCACCACAAATATTTTTATTTGATAAAAAATAATCACCAAATTTATCAAGAAAGGGTGGAAAATTATTCAATTATTGTGAAGGATTTTCCATCAACCAAGTCACCTAGAGAGCCACTTTTCCAAAAGATATCATTATTTTTCAGCCACCATCCACCATCTCAACTGAGAAGTTCCCACCAAAGGTTTAAACAATCAAAGAACAAAGTGAACACTAGCAAAATTAGGTGATCCATGAGAATCAAATTAAGGGAAGAATCATGACATGGCATAATAAACATGGGAGGTGGAAGATTTCTTGTACCAACATCAAGCGATCATCGACATTGAGGACTTGCTTGCTAAAGCAACATGCATAAATTGTCAACATTAAGGAAAATGTTGCTTTGAAGGAGAGGGACATGCTACACCCTTAATCTTAGGTCCTATATCGGATATGTATAGCCGACATGTGGCTAACATAATCTCTTATCATGTCATATCATATTTATTTATGTTTTCATATGCTTAGTAGGTCGGCCTTGGTGCTTTGCATATATAGTAGGGTGTATATAGGATTTATTAAGTACTAGATTATCATCAAATTGAGCTCCTCGAGTCTTATTATGCGGTTTGGAGGTTGCCCCCTCGAAGTTCTAAGTCATTATACTTTCATATTATGATCATTTCTCTATATTTTGGTAATCTTTGGTGTTCTATTGCTACTAATATTTAGAGTTATGTGAGTAATTTCATTACAAAAACTATCATGATAAAGGTTTTACGTTCACATTATTTTTTAGGTTTTCTTCACCTTATGATTTGGAATTGTGTTGCACTATCTAATTCTAATGATTATCCATAAAATTATGATTAATCTAATATCTCTCTAAAATCGGATATGGTTGGTTACTTATTATTGATTCAAAAATATCATTTTTACTAAAATCTAAATTGTAATGTTTATGAGTAAGTGTATTACATTATTAATGTAAAACCACCTTCCACATCTACAAGAGGAAAGATGCCTCAAAATGAGAGTGCCGCTCTTATTCCCCATCATTTGATTTCAAAAAAATTATTTTATTTATTTCTAATTAAAAAATTAATCTGTAATTGAAAATTTGATTCCGGATATTTATTTCTTCATTGAGTTATTGTAGGTGAAAACTATTAAACTATATATAATTTATTTAGAATATTGAAGGGATGGAACATTGTATTCTAAGCAAGGGAAATATTTAGGGATAAAATGTTTCATTCACATCTACAAGAGGAAAGATGCCTCAAAATGAGAGTGCCGCTCTTCTATTCCCCATCATTTGATTTCAAAAAAATTATTTTATTTATTTATAATTAAAAAAATAATTTGGTAATTAAGAATCTAATTCCGGATATTTATTTCTTCATTGAATCATTGTAGGGGAAAACTATTAAACTATATATAATTTATTTAGAATATTGAAGGGATGGAACATTGTATTCTAAGCAAGGGAAGATATTAAGGGATAAAATGTTTCATTCACAATATTATGATGCTCTATTGGTCCATGTAAATATTATGGGATAAAATGTTTTATTCACTATCTTATGATGTTGTGTTGGGTCCATATAAAGGACAAAATTATATATAGAAAGTTAGGCGGATTACTCTTTTTGTGGACATGGGATGACACTTTTATCACTTTATGAATTAAAAAAATCCTTCACCGTCTCTTTTGGCAATGGGATGTCGAATTTCAAACATCTATGGTGGGACATTTTGATAATTCAATTTCATATAATATTTTAAATCTTCTTACAATAATTATGTCCATATTAAAAATCTTTAGAAAAGAGTTTTTAATTGGAAATTTATGTCCATATGACATTAATTAAAAAAATAAGTGTTCAATGTGGAAGTGCGGAGAGGTAAACACAAGGTTAGGAATATAAATGGCATTTAAATGGAATGAAATAAAAATTGTTCTAGGGTTTATTATTTTTAGTTAAATTGACTAAGTTATAATGTTATATCTAGTTAAATATGATCGAAATGTATACATTAAATTATGAATGAAATTTAAACATCTAACATTATATTTATAAATATAATAAATAAACTATTGTCAATGTTACATTAATATTTACAAGTTTTCATAGCTTGTAATTAATAGTTGTATTAGGTCCGTACTATCACAATTAATTAAAAAATAATAGTAAATATAAATATATTATTAATATTATATCAATAAGTTTTTGGGGAATTTAATTAATGTTTATATTACATTTGCATTATTGCAATTAATGAAATTTATTATTTAATTGTTTATATTAAGTTTATATTCTTGCAATTAATAAGACTCTTTTTTATATATTTTTTAGTATTTGTAGATATTAGAAAATGGACCTTACACATGTTCATATTAATAAAACAACTCAAATACAATAAAAAATATTGTAAATCCCACAAAAATAATTTAAAATCATAAAATCAATAAAATACATCTAAAAAAAAAAATTCATTAAACGCTATTAAATCCTTAGAAACATTAAAACGTGTTTAAAACAAAAAGAAATTGTAAAACAAATCATAAAAATAGTCAAACACATCTAAAACTAATAGAAGCTACAAAACATGCATGCATGCACACCTCCATCTCCAAAAATATATAAAAGAAGACATTTGTTTCTTTATTCCTTTTCCAAGACTTTTTCGTCATTTGTTCGTGTATCTTTTGTTTTTAGGTTTTCTTAAGAGTGAAGGATAATTGCAAAGAATGGCTATAATCATGTGACAATCAAATTCTACAAAAATCTTACATGTCTCATTGTTTAGGTGACTGACTTGCTATTGTTATGTGATTTTACTATCATTCAATGCATATTACAATAATTGTCAATCAACTTATATTTATTTGGTGGGTCCTTGCATGCCTTTGATCAGCTATATCAATATTTTTTGGTCATTTTTTATCATGGTCTTATCAATTTCTTATCATGCCAATTTTGCTTACCTTAAAATAGTTAGGGATTTGACTGAGGAACATTCCCCAACCACCTAAAATACTATTTTTAAAAAAGTTTTCTTTTGTGTAGATTAAAGTAATCAAATATTAAGCTTGCATTCACTTGAAGAACCAAGGCACAATTTCCCATAATATCATTCAAAGGTAACTAAACCATGGGTTTTATCCTTTTTTGTCAACTTTTCCTACCTTTTGTGTGTCAACATGCACTTTTATAGGGTTCTAATTTAAATTCAATAAGTCTATAAATACGTATGTATATGAGTGCATTTAGGATATTCATACAAGGAATCAATTGTAGAAATGAATGAGAGAGAAGCATCATTAAGTTAAAAACAATTACAAGCATTTGGAGAAACATTCAACCATTTAAGGAAATTTTAAGAGAGTTTAACATTTATTATGTTGTATTGAGTTGGTAATTGAAAGAGATAAAGGTTGATTACTTATATTACATTGGAATCCATGTTGAATCACATTATAATTGGTGTATTAAATTCAAAAAATGGCTCCCATCAAGGGGTTCGATAATAATGGAGGGATAACACATGCCACTAAAAACATACCTATTTTTTACCATGGTTTTGCAAGGTTTTGCTACTTTATTACGTTTCCAAGAAATAAGATCACTTTCTCAAATATTCGTCAAGAAAAGCGAGTTTTGTTTTTGAGCCCCATGTAGACACTAAAATATGGTAACTTGTCATTTGGTGATGGCAAATTTGGCTATGTTCTCTTCTAAGAAAAATACTCACATTCTAAGCCCAATCGCTAAATATTGATGGTACAATCACATATTGTCACGAACAAAAGTATCTTCTACTCAACATGTTAAACTTCATATTACAAGAACCCATATAAATATGAATATAAATCTCCTATAATTTAGGAGGTAGCTATAACAAAAATCCAACCTATGTGAGTTCTTACAAACAACCTCACTCACCCTAAATAATATACTAAATTATTTATTTACCACACATTAGATACTAATTACTAATTACAACGGTAAAACATAAATTACTGTGAGCACTAACAAATGAATTCCTAACAAATATCTCTAGCTCTCTTTTGACTTTATCATCTCCACACCCTCCTCTGTCATTCATTCATGAATTATTAATTGACCAAAGTAGTAAATTACCTCAAGGAATATTTTCAAACTTTTGGTTTTACATCAATGTCATTTATGTAAAATTGTACAATTTGGTCTATAATAGATTACAACCATGGCAAACCCGTATTGTCCTACCCTTTCATCTTATGATTGTGTGTTTACTTTGAATATATTAAGTGTGTCATTTCATCTTCCTCTAGTCATTTTTATCATAATATTTCAACTACGGAAGGCTATATAACCAAGTCAATATCACTTCATTACTCACTTAGCACTTTCATAAGCTCATATTACAAATATCAATACAAAAATACTCAATGCTCTCCTAAATATTCCAAAAAAATTATACATCAATTAGAACAAAAATTACTATAGGTTTGAAGAACTAAACTAGGTCAAAGAGTCTAGCTTCCTCCATTTCCAAGCATGCAAATGTCTTAGAACCATGTCTTAGAAAGGGAAAAATCACTCCAATAATTTTCAAAGGTCCTCGAGGGACAAAAGGGTTTATTATAGTAGTTGAAGCACACCATATCACACTACTACTGCATTAGGTATATATTCTACTCTATAATTATCCCATTATATTTGTGCCAAGAGGCATGAGGGAACTTATAGGGTTTTTCTTAGATCACATTTACACTATCACTTACACTTGGGAGAACTACATGAGGCTATATCTTGGTCTATAGTGTATAGTGTAGCACTTGAATTGGTTCAACAAGGGTTAAACGCCAAGGGTAGTCTAGCCTCATGAAACATTTATTTTTCCTTTTGTTATATAATTATTTGATGAAGGGTATATAGGTATTTATGGTTTCCACTTATGACTAGTCATTATAATTCATGTCAAGGTTTTGCAATTAAGATAAACATTCAATGAAGCATATTTCCACAAAATCAAAGGGCATAAAAACTTATAGAACCTCACTTTGAAAGAAGGTCTAAGACCGTATAGTAGAATCCAAAACCATACAAGAGGAAAAACCATCAAGTAGTTATATGAACTTGCATTAGAGAACTTTCTAGTTATAATCTTAGAAATGAAGTATCTTCAATCTTAGACAGTCTTGTTTTCTATGAGAAAGTGTGATCATGAGGATTGAGATGGAATGCGTGCACATCAAAAATTTACACTCAAACAAAAATGTGATGTAGATCCAAGTAGTAAGCAAGAAATCAACCACAAGAAATTATGCATGCAAAAATAAAAGGTCTACTCATCCTCATAGATAAATTATAAGTACAAGTAGGAGTGTTGTGTAACTCTAAATGAACGACCCATCATAGCTCCACAATGGAAAAAAGAGTTACAATCCAGAAATGAAATGCAACTCCTATTTTCCGGAGTGTAACTCTTGTATAACGCACATTGACACATATGGCGAGAATCTATTATATAACTCTTAATGCCACCTAATAACCTATGACTCACCTAAGTGAGATTACTCACCATGGGTGAGTAAAATTCACCCAATTAATAAATAAAAGATGAAATTTACCCCTCACACCAAAACCCCCCTTCATTATAACTTAGGATAAGGAAAGGAAATTCAGATAGAGAAATGGGTCCCAAAAGCTACACCCAATGAGGTACCCATGTATAATAAGAATCTCAAATAATGGAGGAAAACCAAGTGGGAAAAACATCCGCTTACAAGAGATAGAATAATCCCCTAAAAAACTAAGAAATATGTATCAAATGGGTCCCAAAAACTAAACGCCCGATAAATTACCCATGTATCAACTATAAGATTTATAAAAGAAGAAGATGAGGAGAAGAAGAGAAACTATCCATATTTCCTAGAAGATGAAACTTCCTGAAGCCATCATGTATCTTGCAAATAAGCCTCATGGAGTGATTGTGGATCAGAAGTAGGAGTAAAAGAGAGTGAACCACCATGGAAGGGTGAGTGAAACCATAATGTGTTGTTCCTATCAAAGGAACTAGTGTCCAAAAGTAAGGTAGAAGTTTCAACATCTCTAAGTGGGAATGGTGAATCTAAAGCAATAGCGAAGAAGGAAGGTGGAGTATCCTATAGTTGTGAAGAAGACAACTAGATGTCCGATGAGTCCTTGTTCAAAGTTCTTATTCCCTAAAAATTTGGTAGTGGACCATAAGTAGGTGGATCAAGAAATAACTCCTCAAGATGTGGAAGGTGATAAGTGGATGGTGGAGGTGGGTCCCCATCACTATGGCAATCAACTATGCTCAAGCTCAGAAGTATCATCATTATCATGTGAATTAGATGAATAATCTAAAGGAAGGACAAAGTGAGAGAAGGAATATAGCTGAGTAGGATGATAAACTAAACCGAGATGCTTTATGATAATGTCACTTTCATCTCTCCGACATATAAAAAAATGGAGTGAACTCAACTCGCATGCCTTGACCAAGGTGAGTAATTTGATAGGAGATTAGATGTAAGTGATGAAATACTTAGAACATTGTTAAATGTTCCACCATTCACTTCAACAGACCCTCTCCCAAAAACTAGAGTAGAAGTGTTGTCACCCATTAAATAGAAGACATGTCACATGGATCTAATGAAGTGAACTCCATGTGTGATGAGGCCATATGATGAGATGCACCAGAATCAATAACCCATGTAGGAGTAGGTGACACAACTATAACTAGAGATCTTCCCTTTAATTTATCCTTACCTAACTCTTTTATTTCTCTAAATCCCTTTTCCCTTTTCATTTTCTTTAGAGGATTCTTTATTTGATGAAGATGTTTTGATAAAATCAGTACTCCTATGTTGTTCTTATTGAGAAGACTCACGAGGAGGGAAATTTTCTTCTTCAAACATTTACTTTCATCACACCTTCTTGTACAAAACCCACATTTGATCCTTTCTTTCAAAGGTTTAGAACTATAAGAGGAAATGGAAGAATTTGATTTGGTGGTGGATTGTTCCTTTTTGTTTTCATGATCCTTGTTATTTTGTTTCTTCTATTTTGAGGCCTTCGGTTTTTCATGAACCGTAAGAAGAGAATTGGATTTAGTGGATTTTAAAGAACCCATTTGAATTATTTTATCATGTTCTCTAGTCAAGTTAAAAATAAAATCATCAAAGGATGACATAGTCCATTGTGCACCAAGTTCCCTTTTAGTTACATAGAAGGTAGAGTAAAAACATAATAATAAAGTCCAAGTTTGGAGAGGACAGAAATAATAAGTTGTGAGTCCTTTTATCAATTCCAAAATATTTCAATTGCAATCTTATAGATTTGAGCTTGGTGAAGAAGTCCTGAAGGGTGTCAAAACTACTAGGGCTGAGACTAATCAACTCATTTTCTAGTTCATGCCCTCTCATTTCATCATGTTTCCCAAAATGTTTTTCTAAGGTATCCCAAACTTCCTTGGGTGTTTTGGATAAATTAATATGAAAGCATAGTTCTAGAGACACAGAAAGACATAAAAAACCAAAGGCTTTATCACATTTTTCAAACCATTTTTATTTCTCTACAACATCTATTGGTTGAGTTTGTAATCCCATAGTTATCATATAGAGTTCTTTTTTACAAAATATGAGTGATACATAAGTTTTCCATTTGTGATAGTTGAAGGGAGTAAGAAAAGGAACCAAATTGAGATCCATGGTAGATAAGAGTGAGTGAAAAATATGGTAGAAAGAAAGAACCACAAAATTTCTCCACCCCTTTTATTTGGAACTTTATAAAATAGTGCACTAATTACACCCAAGTGTGTTCATGTGATGTGAAAAAGTTGGTCACTCACCTTGAAATTGGTGAAAAATCAAACAAGTGTGGATACCACAATAATTTAAGTCATTCGCAACAAAACAACATGGTACCAAGCACAAAATAATGAAATAAAGGAAAAGGGGGAAAAACTAGAATGTGGTTCTCTTTACGCAAGGTTGTGTAGATGAGATCACTAACCTACAAGTAATTAAGGGTGCTTGTACAATGACGGGCTGAGAAAAAGGAGCCCAAAAATAATCCTATATTGAGACCTAAAAATATAAAACTTTCACGTGAAATTTAATGTTTTCTTACTTTTAAATACTAGATTTAATTAATTTGGATTAATGAACAAGTTTAAAAATATGAAAAAATATTATCTTTGGTGGAGGGTTAGCTACCCAACTAGGTGAGTTGGCTAGTGAGATGAGGAGGAGGGTGAATTAATGTTGTGGAGTGTGAGATGGTGAGATTGATGGATGATTTGATGTGGCCAAGCTTGTTGGGTAAAGGGCTCCAAGATGATGGCCGAGCTAGGTCGACGGAGCTCCATGCGGTAGGGTGAGATGAATGGCCGAGTTGACAGTGAGACCCCACACGTCTATGAATCAAGTTAAAATTGATGTGGTGAGGTGAATGTGAAATAAGTTAGGGTAGATGATTCCATGCATCATGAGCTAAGGAAAAATAGTCATTATGTGTTGAACACAAAACAACTTGGTTATAAATTATCCATCAAACACCCGAGAGAGCATAACCAGGTTGAGCTAGTCGGAGGAATGAAAAAAATATAGAGTAGGTATGAGTTGAAGTTACATGGGAAAGCTAAGGTAGAGGGGAAAATGTTAATGTGTTAGAATGGTGAGCGAGGTAAGCACATGAGTAACGATTCGATCACTAGAGCCGCAACCAGAAATAATAGAGCTCATAGGGAAAATAAGGACATAGGGGCCAAGGTGAGCTGGGACATGCATAAATATGAGTTCAAGTGAGGTAGGAAGGAACTCGAGCTCGAGGAAGCATGGCAGGAAGGTAGAGCCAATGCAGACAACTTGTGGGCTGAGTCACACACAGGTTAGAGAAGAAGCTTGGGTAGGAACCTAGAACATGATGAGGCTCGAAGAGGGAAGGTTCCAAGCTTGCGATGCATAATACGAACATGGTGCCAAGTTAGAGAATGATGCAAGGTGGGTGATAATGCAAGAAATTTGCAATAGAAGAGGGATATTGGGGTCACAAGATGATGTGGGGGCAGATCCGGACAAGTGAGTTAGGAAAACTTAGTACCCAACTCGGAGAGATGGGGCTGATTTGGGCCCAAAAGAAAATTGTTACCTTGTTGAGCGTAATAATTGGATAAGTACTAGCCACGTGTGAAGGATTGGAACCACACATAAAGGGTACATGAAGGGGAACACACACACATAAGAAGAATCAACATGCGAAGGTTTATGCATGAGTATGAAGAGTCTGGGACTTGGCCATTTTCCAAAGACATGGATAAAAATAGAAAAACAAAGGTGGAGTGGCATCCAAGCAAGGTTTATAATTAGAAAAAAGTAGGATGGCTTGGGACGCACACAAAGGAAGCTATAGTTGGAAAAAGCACATGTAGAGAAAGAAAAAGATCATGCACAAGTTGAGCTAATAATAGGATTAAAGAAAGTCATATATTTAGGTTAATCTATTATTAGAAGGAATTATAAAATCATGTATACTATTTTTTTACGCACGCCTATTATTAGGAAGGTGCATGAAGTGGTGAAGGGAAAGACCCCACCCTATAAATATTGATGATGCACTATTTTTTAGAAGCTAGAGTACAAAGCTTCATGAGGGTTCTTGTGTTGTGTACTCATGGGTGTTAGAATATCTATGATAGCACACGAGACATGTGTAATTATGTATTGAATCAATTATGATGTAATTAGTTCCTTGTTATGAAATATAATTATGATGATGGTTTGGGAATCACGGTGTTATTATTCACCTTGAATGATGGTTTTTTTCCTTATTATATGTGTTTCGAATTGTCATGGTATTACTAATCCTCATGCATAATTGAATGTATTATTCATGAATATGATGAACATGCATGCTAACATTCTGAAAGGAAAAACAAAGGAGGGACCTGGTGGTTGCATGCACTTTGGGTTAACATCCGAGATTGTTTGGATGAAGTGTAATGCGCGCTAGCTCGGTTGGGTTAAAAGAAGACTACATTTTGGTACTATTGTTGTCGGGACCTCTTTTCAAATTTTCTACCAGGATGTTGCATGCATATGGTGTATCGACTATCTTTGGAGAGTATTGAGAGTTGGGTAGAAGATGACCAAGACACATTTGCATAAAGATATAACACTAGACTTGACTTTAATACATGAAAATGGGTGGAAGATAACCTACATGACTACTTATATGAGACATTATTTAGCTTCTTCCCAATAGATTTTTACCCGTGGTTGGAAGTTTATGTGTCGAAATATTTTTCTACCTAGGGAAGAGAGTTTTGAAATAGGAAGACTATCCGACTCTTTTCAATTCGACCGAGACGTGGATGAGAGATGTAGATCATTGGTGGGAATGTGTGTTACGTAGTTATTCTTTAGAATACACCATTTCGATGTATTCTTGTCCGGAGGAAGTATAATTCAAGTTCTTGTGTGAGCCAAGAGGATCTTATTTATGCATGATACCCTTAGCTATTAAGATTTTGATGGTAGAAATGGAACCGGAGAGATTACAAATGGCTAGATAAATCCCCACCGCATAGAGGGCATGAGCATGTGTGGAGAAGGATGGCGGTGGCCCTAGCAGAAGAAAGGAAGAGAGATGAAATAGGGATCACGTATAATGAAGTGTGATAGAGGGAAGTTGATGCATCAATACTTTCGAGAAGAATTATGATTGGTGAAAGTGATGAGATTCCTATGGAATACGAGGATCCACAGTATCATGTCCTCTCGAAATTTAGAAAGTGTAGTAGAGATACCCCATCGGCTTCTGATGAGAGTGTGTTAGAGGAGAGAGTGAGGATCGTAGATGTGCATATGACCCATCCTTGCTACCTAGCCCTTGCGAAAGGTGTTCCAAATCTATAAGTAGTTGTTGAAGAGCACCATAGTGAAGATGAGAAAAAAATATCTCCATGTTGGGAAGGGGATACATGAAGACAAATTTTAGTTTTAACTTAGGAAGTACAAAAAATTAGGGATGCACACATGGTAGTGCAGTAGGCACCATTGTTTGGAATTACTTTTGGAGGAATTTTTATAAGTGCATCATCAAGATAGAGTGTTGGCACACAGACTGTTAGAAGAAATCCTATCGTTGTTGCAATAACGCAGATGGTGGGTGTCTAGTTTAGCAAGACAAATAGGACACAAGTAAGTTCATCTACATGACCACAAGTATGACATGAGGCTTAGGGGTTTCAGGTAAGCCACAACATGAAGGAAATCCTGGTGGAGGCTCAGGATTCAAATCTGGTCCTAACCTAGGGCAAGGTCCACAGCCACAACAACGATAGAAAAAAATCATGTGCTTTGGATAATTATCTAGTCCTAATTACATACTACTATTCTTGTAATTCCTAAGTAAGAAACGTACTAATTAATCCATGTATTTGGCCACCTTTCTTTTCTTTTTGTCGCCACTTTTGGTCTTACACCCTTACTTGTTGATTCTTCCTTTTTATACCTCGACATTTATCATCATGGACACTAACGCCTAGACAGGATGCCAATTCTTGACACCCTTGTACCCTTTTGTTGACTAGAAAAATTATTGACTAAGTATTATAGATGCATGAGAACATGGCACACGTAAAGGGGGCCTATAGGTATGCATGTAAGTTTAGTGAAAGAGGGGCTTTACAGGGAAAGATAGAGTTGGACTTATCCATTTTTCATGTTACGGGATAAAAATAGACATGGAGTGATGAGCACACATTAGATAAAGACATGAAGACTTGGAGGATATACAAAGGCTATTTTGGGAACATGTGGAAGATCAAGAGTCATGTAAAGTCTGAGCTAATAATAGATTATATCTAGAGTTAATTATAGATAATATATTATTAGGAAAAGCTTGCATGCTTCTTTAGGTATCTTGGTAACGGAGAATGGCTATTTTTAGCATGTATCCTATTTTGAGAGTGCATTGGCAGTGAAGGGAAAGTCCCCACTACTATATGTGTGTGTGTGTGTGTATTGATTTGCATGGATTAGGGATACGAGAAAGTGCGTATGACTGTATGTATTCACCTACTAGTTTGTCATGATTTAATATAATGGATCATTATAGTTGTATATTGATTGTTGGTGTCTCTACTTATGGTCATTATATGGTGAATTTAGTATTAATCTCTATGTGATCTATATGTTTACTTATTATGTGTGTTTCCAAATAGAGTTCATGGATATAATTGTTATAATGGGATATACACTTTGAGACTTGGTTATTATGAATATGCGTGATAACACCTTGATAACACAATAACAAAGAGGAACTTGGTACCTTTGTGCGCTTTGGGTGAGTGCTCGATCTGCTTGAGTGATGTGCCAACATGCCTATGGTTTTGAGTGAGAAAATAAGACTACACCTCTGGGTGCCTTTGACTTATGTATAATTTGTTCACATATTTTGGGTCCTTTCTATCTATTTGAACATCTTATATTTTTGGTAGTCAACCTTTTCAAGGTTAATTACAAAATTCAAGCAAGGGAATCATATAAATATAAAGTTATGTGATCATAATAAAAGATCAAACACTAAAAATTAGCTATCACCACCTAAGGTGTCATCCATCAAGAATCTAAGAGCTCCATTGCATAAATCTAGCACCATCCAAGGGACATAACGGCTGGTTTTTCTACATACACACTTCATAGGAGGGAATTTCATTCTTTTCCATGTACACATCTATTACATTTCTTTACATCTATCTTATTTTCTCGCTATCAAGTGTGACACCCACAAGAGTCACGTAGGTCACAATTCCGCACACACACATGGAATTATATCGGTTATGAGATGCACTATAGTGCTCAATCATAAGTTCACTATTGTGACATTTGATGGCAGTTCAACCCCTCATTCTGCATCTTTCTTTTTTAGGATTTGATGTCTCTTTGAGGGTTTTACAGGTCTTTACTTCATTGCAGTTTTCCAATGACTTTGACGATCATTGTGTGACCTCATAAAGATCAAAGGTGAACAACAACAAATAACATGTGACCACTCGAGAGGATATTTTTGAGAATTTCTACAAACCCAAGCGCCCAAAAATAGGTCCCTAGGCACCTCAGTCCAACTTATTCCTCCATATCTACATTTTTCTAAGCTTCATCCAATAGTCTATGCTTAAGATTTTCCATTTTCCAGTTTACGTACACCTTCGAGATCTCTATAAAATTAGATAAGTAATCTTACTCCTTTGTACTTAGGTTTTCATATTTTATAGCTTAGCTTACTTGGGTTAATTTATGTACTTAATTTGTTACATTTATTTACTACTATAATAACATCAAATTAGGCATATATTTCACATTTTAGCTTAATCATTTTGGTGAACCCAATGGTTGAATCCACCTTCTTTCTAGGGTTTTCTTCTTATGTTCGTCACCCGTAGTGGTTGATTTTGTTATTTTGAAAATCTCGAGCTTCCTCCATCCTCTCGTAGGGTTTCCAAATCAATGGTGAAGTCTCTACATCAATGGATGTAACTGAAAATCCCTTTACCAACTCTCGTAATGTTCCCCTTAACAAAATAGAAACATCTGATAGTGAAAAATCATACGATGAGGATACTAATGTCAACCAAGAGAAATTAAAAACACTTACTGATTTTTGACAAGATTTGTGTAAGAACCCCACTCATCTTCCACATATTTTACATGTTTTGATTGCTGCTAAAAATAATCATGATGCTTCTTCAACACCTCATGTCACTAAATATTTAGGTCTCATGGCCTCCACTCAACCTCTTCATATTATAGTTTCCATTCCTACCACTTTGCCAATCCCAACATTCAACCAAATACTCCCAATACACAACTCGTCTCTTCTTTAAATACTCTTGATTTGAATTATTTATATCGGGATCTACTGAGACATAAATTCACTAGCTACAACTTGTTGCTTCTCGTGTATCTCCATCTCTTAACTCCACTTCACTTCTTCATACTCCTTTTGCACCCGCTATTTCTACCTACTTGTTACCACCGAACTTCACCCCCTAAGTTTCCAATCTTCAAAGGCCATGGTGACCCGCAAGAGCATCTCCGAGCCTTTCATGTGGCATGTCTTGACTATGTGGATGATCACACTATCCTAACAAATATATTTCCTTGCAATATCCAATATTATGTGATGCGTTGGTTCTATGACCTACCTATCCACTCGGTAACATATTTCATGCATCTAGCCGATGATTTTCTTACTCATTTCTCTATCAATATTGGCTCTAAGATATCATATTCTCAACTTGCACAACTTAAACAAGGATCTAATGAAAAATTAGCGGACTATGTCTTACGATACAAGAACAACCTAGCTAAGATGTCTAATGTGCTTGCGGAATCTGAGCTTCAAGATTTATTCATTCAAAGTTTATTTCCGCCTCTCCAGGAGAGTGTTCTCTTTGAGACATCTCTGTCATTTGATCAACTATGTCACACTCTCAAGCTACGTGAAACTAAACTCTTATCTATAGGAAAGCTTAAGTATTAGGAGAAAAATTCATCCTCTACACGCTTTCAAAATAAATCAACTTTTAAACCAACCATGAAACCTATTGAATCTAAGGTCACACAACGCCGTATCTAACACAAAAAGAACTTCAATGACAACCTCCTAAGTGTACATATAAAAATTTAATGATTTCTCCCCATATTATATTACATTAACTTTTTGAGAGCAATAATATTACCATTCCTCCTCTGCTCAACTTAGATCCATCTCACCCAAAAGGTAGAAAATATAATGAGAAATTTTAATGCGACTATCATTAATGTTTAAAACATTCTACGGATAGGTGTTTCAAACATCACACTATCATGAAAGGTCTTATCAATGATAAAAAACTTGAGCTTTGAGATCCTACAGCCTAGGCACTACTCAATGCAAATCATAAGATCAAAATATTCAATAATCCTCTTCTAAAACATGACAAGAAAGCGGTTGATTCATTGACTAATCATATATATCGTGTAGTGCCTCCTCTTGCATCAAGGGCTCTTGATTTCCTAGTTTCTCATAATGACATTTCTCAACCAATCATTTCTTTCGTGATTATGATTATCATGCTGCATTCTCTTCTGATCACTTTCACAATAACGCTTCTATCGATCCATCCCTATCAATAACACAAAATTTGATCCATCATGGCTTATTAGTACGTGTTTTTTCCACTTATTGTTGCTATTTATATCCACTCTCACAAATTTTATATCCAATGAATAAAATAGTCATCACCATGCTTGTGCCCTCCTTATAGCACATACAATTAAAGGGTGTGACGTACTCTTATGTCTCAATTGGATTCACAAGTCTCACTCTATCATTTGCATAAATCACTTGTGTCGAAGTTCATTTACAAAAATCAAGTGATCTATCAATGGTGTGCCTCCATCCAGTCCATGGTTACTGCCTCCTCTTATGGTTGTCATTACATCACCTAGTCCATCTAGTTCCCCGTGGCCTATTAAACCCAAAGAACAATCCGATCCTAGCTTACCTGTTCACACATGACTTGGGTGGTCTCACTACTCTGTTAGTCTAGTACATCATGTTTCACACAAAATTTTAGTTCCAAAATAGAGTTGCTTCTATCCTTTCATTCTCTTGAGAAACAGATAAGGGTTAGGGCTAGGAGGAATACCTGTTGAGTTTTGGGAGGGTGTGCGCGTACCATAGAGAGATCAAACCGATTGTGAAGAACTCCTTTTTGTCTGGGAAGGACTACCTGTAAATAAGAATGCAAGACCACTAGATTTTAGTTAGACAATAAGTAAGGGAACTGCCTTGGGCCCAAGAAATTATAAACTTCCTTTCGAAGGTGGTCAGTTCCCTTTTTAATATAAATTATTGCAAATGATAATAAAGAAGCTATTGCGAAATCACGATTTAGGTACCTCGTTACTAAAAGCAATAGAGACTAAACTACCCATAATAAAACATCATTCTGTTTGTTTGGTCATTGGTTATTGATACGTTCAGATCAAGTTACAGGGATAGACCAGGCTGAATCTGAGGTTGTTAGGAGATAAATAGGTGAAAGGTTGGTTTTGGTATAAGTCGCAGTGACCGATGCCGGTCACTGGATAACCGACCACGGTTATAAAACCACTACCGGTAGGGGATAACCGATATCGGTAAGGGAAGTGATTCAGGGGCTTTTGGGTAGAGGTTGATTATAGGATGGTTATGGGGTTTTTAAGGTTGGTAGATGGTTAGGGGGAATAGTAAGGCAATGGAGAAGACTCAGAGAGTGAGAAAGTCTGTCTTCTGGGCAATATAGGGATGGATGAATGAAGGTCGGTGTAGGGGGCTACCGGTGTTAGATCCGGGTGAGCTTATAATTACTATCAATCAAAAGTTCACGAAGTGGAGCTCGAAGCATACAAGATACTACTTACTACTTTCTGACGAGGATACACATCCGAGGAATGTGGTGACAAAGGCAAAGCTCAGGTGGGATGATTTGACAATTGAAAGTGAGCTGATGAAGCTATCCTCTGACTCTCCCAATGCTTGGATGAGTGTGATAGTGATCTCGTTGATCGATTCTGCCTTGGACTCAAAGCTCCTCTTTGAAAACTCTTCTTCTTCTCACTTGTCTCTCCCTTGCAAATGAATTCGGATCCTTGCATTTTGGTTGGGGTAGGTCATTTACAGGGAACCGATGGCGGTTGCATAACCGACGGCGGCTGTATAGGGACCGATGTTGGTTAGGTCAAAATTGGCTATTTTTAGTAAAATAGCCAACTTTCCTCCTTTCCTCCCGAGGGGTCGGTTGTGGGCTTGGTCAAGTCATTATTAGGCTTGTTTTGATGCGGGTGAGGGGTGATGAGTCATGGGTGTGGGTATGGACCCGTCATAGGTCTTAAGTAGGTTAGTTCAAGGTTAGGGCTAGGTCATAGTGAGGTGGCAAGGTGAGGTGGCGGGGTTGGAGATGTGGATTTATTAATTATAATGTAATTAATAAATAATTCAGTGTGTAATGTTTTAGGTGGTGAGGTAGGGTTAGGTTGCGGGATGAGATACGTGGTACGGGTGTCAGTAAGACCCAAATTTGGTGTCTACATTTGCCCTTGTTGTCGTGTAGCTTGTCTTGTAAAGATGCACTAACAATAATAAAAGTGGTTGCCTCATTAAGGGTATAGGTAATCCCCTTAAGTCTATCACAGATTGAGTGACATAAAATCGGGGATAGGGTTGATAAAGGGTAAATGATGGTGAGATGCTTTGGTAAGATGGTGGGGTAAGTTGAAGGAAGCCGACGACGTTAAAATGCGATAGTGCGACCAGGGGTACATGTTTTGAAGAGCAAACAAGCAATTAACCATAGGCAAAGGTCGATAGTTTATCCAAATAAGGCTGATGTAATCCTGGTCTCCAAGGCCTAGGAAGTAGCTCCAGGGATATAATGAGTAAGGTACCGAATGTTTAGGCATGTTCGGTAGTACCAAATGGTTGGTTTGGTTGAAATAAACGTCACGGTCTTGGTCTAGGAAAAGGTGGTCGGCCGTTTGAACAAGTCAAGTATCTAGGCGTGCTAAAACACGAACAGGTGAGCTCGATTAAACAAACAGTACATGATGGGTTGAGAGAATTTTTAATTTACGAGGCCTCGGTCGAGGTACTTAATTAGTGCGGCCATGGGTCGGGCCGATGGGTTGGTGGCCTTGCGGCCTTGGTTGGCCCGTCGGGGGCCGATTGGTTGGTTGGTTGGGTCGGCGTGGGTCGGGCCAATTGGTTGGTGGCGGCCTTTTGGTCGGGCCAATTGATTGATTGGCCTTGGTTGGGCCGATGGGGTGGTGGCGGCCTTGGGTCGGGCCGATTGGTTGGTGGAGGCCTTGGGTTGGGCCGATGGGGTGGTTGCGCCTTGGGTCGGGCCGATTGGGTGGTCAGGGTCGGCCAATGAATTCAAAATAAGGCTATTTAGCAAAGGCTGGGGGTAGGTGATGTGGTGAAAAATAGAGTTCGGTGGATAAGGGCAGGAGTTAGGTTAAACTAGGCAGGTAACCAATATCGGTTAGTGGTGACCGGTATCGGTTAGGAGACCGATATCGGTCTTCTAGGGCACGCCCTAACCGATATCGGTTAGAGGTCAAAACCTATAAAAAGAAAAAATACGGCATGTCATTTTCACATTGTGAATTTGAGTGCCAACCTTTTTCTTGTCTAAGTTTTGAATTGATTGGGTTGAGTTTTTGGGCTGAGTTGGCACTAGTTGAGTGGGGGAGTGAATTATTGGTAGGCCCCAGAGATCAGGAGGTAGAGTTTGATTGGTTGAGGACCCGACTGAGGAGATTTGGAGCTATGGCATAGCCTGGAGGAGCAGGAGGTCTTGAGGAGTTGACCACCACCACTATCCCACCACGACGATGTATAGTCGTGCCGTAGGCTCTAAATCCCTATGTGTGTGAAGTTGATGAATTTAGCTAGGATGTGGGTTTTGGGGTAGGAATCCAAAATTTGAGAAAATAATGAATAAATGAATGTAAATTGTAAAAATCGAGTGGGTATATATGTTAGGTAGGCCAAAACGGCGGGGGGGTAAGTTTTTAGGTAATTGTCTTTGGGTAGATGGGTATAAATAGGAAAAAGGGGATTTGGGGGCTGTTTTTGGTCTAGCCCCGAAATCCCACAGTGACCGATGTCGGTCACTAGGCGACCGACATCGGTCATAGCGAAAGTTGTGGAGATTGGTCATTATAGAGACCGGCGTCGGTCAAGTGTCGACCGACGTTGGTGCATAAAAGACGGGTATAGACAAGTGGTGGGGGACCGATGGCGGTCGAGGGTGACTCGTTACCGGTCACCATGGGTAGGAGGAAAGGTTGTGAAATTTGTTGTGTTGGTTTGTTGTAGGCGGGTAGGATAGATTTTTGGGGTGAAGGTGGAGAAGGTAGAGTTGCTAGGAAAGGTTATTGGGTGGGGGTAATCGGGTGGTTGGAGGCCGGTTCGGGTAGGATAGGTTATGGGTTGTTTATGAATTAGGAGGGGTTAAATTGGTTGAGGTATGGTTAGAGGGCGAGAGTAGAGCGGGTGGAGTATGAGTGGGGTGGTTGGTAGGGTGTGGGATAGGTAAAGGGGATATTGTAGATTTTTGTTGGGTGGGGTTATTGATGTTGAGGGAGATGAGGTGTTTTAGGTTTGATTGGAGTGAGAGGAATTTATAGATGTATAGGGTAAGATAGGTGGGTGTAGATGTGTGTATAGAGTCGGGTTGTGATTGGGTGGGTGAGTGAGTATAGAGGGTTAAGGTAGTTGTTTTGTAAAGGGTAGGCCTGATGGAGTGGGTTGTTTTTGTAGGCACGCTAGCATCTGACGATGCGAGATCGGATGCCACCTCTACTCGGGGTGATGCTTGCCACATGTGATAGCAGTGCAGTGGGTAGTTATGCAGGAGGTTGGACTCGGCGGAGTTTAGAGGTATAGGGATGTGGATAGGGACCACAGCCTGATGTTTTCCCTCATCGAGAGATGGGATCCGACAACCAATGTCTTCCATCTCCCTACTGGAGAGATGACAATCATGCTTTAGAGGATGTGTATCGCATCCTAAGACTGCCGATCTTCGGTGAGGAGGTGTTCCAGGTGGATACTAAGACAACGATGGATAACATCCTGCAGGTATTTGGGGATGCAACCCCATTGATCACATATCATAGTGCGAGAATCACTTTCATGATATGTATCACGCGCATCGACAGGAGACACGGCTTGCCATGCTAATGATGATCGGTATCACCTGCTTTGCCCTCCCTGACTCAGAGGGAGGCCGCTTCCCATGGGCTCTGATGGGAGTGTTACATGAGATGATGGAGGAGCACACTCACATGCATGGGCACTAGTGTATCTGGTGCAGCTATACAGAGAGCTCTGGGGTTATCGCCGTATGAGGTGATTCGGTATATGTTTGACATTCTTGTTACACTGCTGGGCCTACGAGCATATTGTGTGTTTACGACCAGTAGGGTTGCCCCAGTAGCTAGGGCCATAGGCAGTTTATAGGTATGGGTTTTAGAGGTGGTTGGGGGTCATGGGTCAGCCATGAGTAGTTATCGCAGGTAGGATGTCACTTATTACAGGCATATGTTAGAGGGCCTGACGGTATTAGATATTATATGGAGGCCATACAGAGGCCATCACCCCGTGGAGGAGCCCGAGCACAGCTGCGATGGATCCAGTACATCTTCTGGATAGCTGGACGGAGACCCGGGAGTATGAGTGGATTCCTCTAGAGAGGGTACGACGACAGTTAGGCCTACGACAGATGAGCCACCTCCCTTCCCACAGTATCGAGGGAGGATGTAGAGGCACCACTACCTCTACCGCAGCCATTGGACCCAGTCTGGGTAGCAGAGAGACCGGCCGATGATACGGTGGATGATGCCGGAGTTACAGGTTCATTTTTGGTTTGGTGGGTAGGGCAGAGGGCAGCCATGAGAGCACAACCCGCACAACTAGATTTGTAGTCATTACATGTGCGGAGAGGGACCGTCTCTTGGTCGAGTGCGATTATTACAGGGGTAGCTTGCGCGCATAGCAGTACACATTAGAGTGTTACAGGGAAGTTGCCTGCACTGAGGACATGGCACAGGCACACACACACGCACAACCTCACACCACGCCTCATGCAAAATCCAAATCCTGTTCCGACATGCACAGTCCCTCGTCCAGAGTCCCACTTGATACATTAAGGCACGAGCACCAGTCCCTGCTATGATAGGCATGGAGGCGAGAGTGAGGCTGCATTATCAAGACGTATTAGATGGTACCATTCCGAGTATCACCATATGTGGCTCACAGAGCCAGACTTCCCAGTCACAGTCAGTCACAAGGGGGTTACAACCATAACTGGTGGGTCGATGACGGATAGGAGGCGAGATCCGCACAGGGGCCGGATGAGGATGGGCCGAGGAGGGGGAGACAGTGAGTCACCCCGGGAGCGGAGATTGGTTTTGTTGATTTGATAGAGGATTTGTTGTTAGAGACACCGGTCTACGAACCGTGTGTATATATAGAGGCCTGTGTGCCCTCATAGGATTTATGTATGCATTTTGTTATATATACCGGCTCGAGCCGAGTACTTTTGTATAGTTGATACCGGCTGAGAGCCGAGTCGAGATTTTGATAGAGACAAATGCTGCGTGCCGACTTTGTATTTTGGACTATAGAGGCCCCATGCAGGGAAATTTTTATATATTTTGACATTGATTTTGAGGATATATATAGATGATGAGTTTGATCCACATGGTGTGTATAAGGTTTGATTTGATGCATATATTAAAATGTTGTATGTGTTTTATCGATGGTATTGGGAATTGATGTATATATATAGATGATGTTGATGATATTTTGATGATATGCATATGTTTTGAAATGTTGATGTTTATTATGATGATGGATGTTTATAGTGATGTCATTTATGCAAGGAAAAGAGGCGAACTCTGCCAAAAAATTCAAAAAAACAAAGAAAAGGATTAGGTTTAAGCAAGAGGAGACAGATGACCGATATCGATTAGATAACCGATGTCGGTCACAACCTGACCGATACCGGTTAGCTAACCAATATCGGTTACTCTTAAACGAGATTTTCTAAAAATAGAAAAGCTTGGGAGGTAACTAAAATCTTATTTTTAGAGTCATGCAACATGTTAAATACAAAGATGCGAGGTTTGACGCGTGATACGAGTAATTGCATGGGAGAATTGAGTGATAAGGAGGAAAAAGATAGGTAAAGTGATCATGGGCTTGGATCAAGAAGGCGTAAAGGCAAGTAATAGTGAAGAGGGTGGTGAACATGGTGAACAAGGAGAAGCATCCAAAGGGGAAGAGAGGAGAGGGAAGACAGGTTCCACCTCAAACTGCTGCATCCCAGGAGGTATAATTTTTAGTTGGAATGAAATTTTTACATGCGTATGAATAGGATGTGGGAAGGTAAGTGGGTAGAGATGAAAAAGAAAGGTGATAGGAAAAGGTTTGGGATGTGGTGAGTGTTATGGGGTAGGTAATCAAGGGTTTCAGATATGTTTTTAGGTATAGAGAGGCACAAACAAGCGAATAAGTTATCATAGGTGGTGTTTTTGAGCAGGGTAGATGGAATTGATAGTGACCGATATCGTTTAGGAATAACTGGTATTGGTTAGGTAACCGGTATCGATTATCTATAACCGATATCGGTTACTGTGTAAAGTTGTAGAGTGTGATAAAAAACACGTGGGAATTTATTTTTTGATTTGTTGTTTGTTGGTTTGATGTGTGCGCAGTGGTAGGGTTGAGGATGAATGATAGGGTGCCAGCTTTGTTGTCACGAGTCCAAGCAGATGTAACACTAGTTGAGTGGGCATTAATAAACCATGTGGGGTTAAGTGGAATCCGCTATTATTCACGAATCACACGCAATCATGTTATGTTGCAGGCGCTGATTGAGAGATGGAATCCTAAAAGAATACCTTCTCTACCAACAGGGAGATGACAGTGACGTTAGAAGATGTGTTTCAAATTTTGAGACTTCTAATTACAAGAAGACCAGATGTATCGTGCAGGCCTAATGTGGTGTGTATACAGCGATAACGGTAGTATTTGGTCCAAATTACACACAGATTTGACATAGCGAGGTTTGACATTCACTTATGGTATAATGATTACGACACCCCACGAGGCAACAAGGTTGTCAGTGGTATGGTATTAATGATAGCGGTGGGGTATTATGCATTACCTAGAGCGGATGGGGGAAGATTTCTAAAATCATTGATGTGTATTATTCGGAAATGATAGAAGGGAGCGTGACTTTTGCATGGGCACCCGCATATCTGGTGGAGCTATACAGGGGTTTATGGGCATGTAGGTGAAATCACAGGACTACACTGGATTGTGCATACTTATTACATTGTTGGGCCTATGAGCACATTATGTGTGTGCGACCAATAGGCCGACCCATCCAGTAGGAGAGACAGGAGTGCAACGGTTGGGATTCAAGTGATGGGTCCAGACAGAGCAAGAGGTGAGATCTAAGACCGTGATAGATGACGCCGAGTATTATAGGCAGATGTGGGAGATGGTGATGATTGTGGATATCCGTGGAGGCCTTACGGGAACTATATGGTGACAATGAACATAGCCAAGGATTTGAGGGGTGTAGAGTGATTGAGGTGGATCACGGGACACAGGCTAGGTGAGTACGAGAGGATTCCTCTAGATCGCGTGCGGTGACAATTTGGATTTGTTCAGGATATACCCATGGCTCATAGACCATACAGGAGGATCGACGCCGAGGCACCATTCTCACCTCCACGGCCGACACTTCCAGAAGGACCAGAAGAGATAGCAGTGATCGCAGGGTAATGGATGCAGGAGTGACAGAGTCTTATAGATTATGGTGGGCAGAGAGGTGGGATATATACATGAGAGGGCGATCATCCCGACATAGCCGTGTGTTACAAAGTGGAGAGAGACCGCCTGTAGGGTTTAGTTCACCAGCTTCAAACACAAGTGAACGAGACTATGGGATTGTTAGAGGCTTCGCAGTCACAAGTGGGGAGACTAGAGGCAAGATTCCTCCACATGAGAGGGCGTATTCGTATGTTACAGGAGAGATTGGTGGATCAGTGGGAGGAACCAATAGCAATGGCACCTTTGAGGATGGAGAGGCCAGGTGAGCGGCGTCGACGATCACCATCGCTACCTAGTTCGGGATGAGGTGCGGGGGCCTAAGTGAATTTCATAGGGGTAGAAGAATAAATAAGGATGCTGACCTACGTGCGTTGATGATAGAGAAGATGTATTTGTTTAACATCTAAATAAAACTGAATATGTATGTTGATTTGAGTTTATGATAATAATAAGAATGTTTGTGTTTTGAATGTTTGGATTGAAAAAGGACAAAGGTGAGTGTTATCAATATAAATATGTGAAAATATTTATATTTTTAAGTAAAACACAACACATGATAGGTGATGGTAGGGGATGGTCGAGCTAACCTTGGGAGACCCCATGTCTCCTAAGTGCTGCCTACATAGCCCATTACACAAAGCAAGGAGGGGCCTCAGACCGATGTAGTTCTCCCTTAGGACCAGGGAGAGGTGAATTCAGGCAATTTAGTTGTGGTTAGGAAATTTGTTGGTTGGTAAAAGTTTGATGTTGGTAGAGTAATGTTGTTGGTGTGGGTGTGGGTATAGGTGAAGTGAGGGTTAACTTACCCAAGCATAGGAAATCGTGTCCTAATTAAGATCAACACACAATCCTAGATTCGGGTAAAAGAGGTAAAACTGTTCCATAGTTGGAAAGAGCTAAACAAACCATGTATTATCATAGGATGAGCTTGAATCCCTAGGTACCTTGCATAGGTGAGAATTCGATAGGTGAAAAGAGTTGTATAATCACAAGATATCAGATATACACACGTCCCTTGAGTTTTGTTATTGTGAAGAATGGTGAGGAGGGTGGATAGAATAGCTAAAGCGTAGAGAACTTGTTATAAGGTGATTATGCTGATGGAAGAGAACCAAACCAAAATAGACAAGTCCATGACTCAAAAGTACTTTTGAATACTGCTTTGATGTTTCTGGATATAGACTGATTGATGCGGGAAGTCTACAGGATATGCATTTTGTTGTTCTTGAGGTCTTCACGAAGTTTATCAATGCAGAAGCTTCGATAGAGGCTAACTTTGTATAAATTGTCCTTCGAGGGAACAACCTACTTATAAGCAGCGAACGTGGTGTTGCACATAGTTGTCCTTCGAGGGAGCAATCTAGTTATAGTAGCAGATTTGGATTTGCACATAGCTATCCTTTGAGGGATCAATCTAGTTTATAGCATGGAGGTCTAGATGTCTATTTGGCATGAAGCATCTAGTTTTGTAGGAAGTTTGACTCAAGAATATCCTAGAATTGTATAATTGAGAACTTGTTATTTTGATACTTTTAAGTCATGGACCAGACTAAAAAGGAGAAGGACTCTTTAAGAGGAGGTGATGATCAAACCATGTGGGTTTGATTTTACTTTGAGATGCACGAAAAAGGTGTATGAGGTGGTAAAAGAGCTCAAGGGACGAGCGCAAGGTGGATAAGGAGTGATGTAACACTAAATTCAACAGAAGAATGGTCGGAGATGCAAGGAATTAAGGGGTTTAGGCTCAGGTTTACCATTAAGCAAAGCTAAATGATAAGTACCTGATCCGTAAGTGTGAGTGATAATGTAAGGCCCAATCTAATTAGGAGAAAATTTTCCACGTTTGCTCTTTTCTAGTTTGGTTACATGTTGATTCTCTTTGAGGACAAGATCACCAATTTTAAAGGTACGCTCATGAATTCACTTATCATAAGCACGCTTGATGCGCTTTTGATAAATTTGAAGGTGGTCAAGAGCGGTAAGATGACGCTCGTCAAGAAGCTCCAATTGGGCTAACCGCTCTTGCGGAAGTCATCATTGGTGAGAATATCCTGGAGAGATATTCTGAGGGAAGGGATTTGTATTTCGAGAGGCAAGACAACCTCGGTACCATACACCAGAGAGAATGGTGTGGCATTAGTGGAAGTATGAATGCTGGTACGATAAGCCCAAAGGGCAAAGGGGATGTGATCATGCCAATTTTGACCAGAATCGTTAACAAATTTCATGAGAATTTTGGTTAAGGTTTTGTTAGAAGATTCAGCTTGACCATTTGCTTGTGGATAGTAAGGTGACGAGAAGCTAAGTTTGATACCAAAGTTTTCACAAAGGGCTCATAACAGCTTATTTTTGAAAGATTTTCCATTATCGGTTATCAAGTGATGAGGAACACCGAAACGGCAAATAATGTGATGATTGATGAATTCAACAATTTTCTCCTTTTTGGTTGAAATGAGTGGAACGGCCTCCACCCATTTAGTGTAATATTTGGTTGCCGTGATGATCCAATGGTGACGTTGTGAAGAAGGTGGATGAATCTCACCAATAAGGTCCAAACCCCATTGTGAGAAAGGCCAAAGATCTCATGCGACCTGTAGCGGATGGCTGGGAGTATGTTGAAGGTTGGCATGTTGTTGACACATAACACAACACTTAACATATTTGCAGCAGTCTTTATTAAGAGTAGGCCAATAATATCCTAGGTGAAGGATCCGCTTGGCCATGGCAAAGCCACTAAAGTGCCCACCACAAATTCCATCATGGACTTGTTGGATGGTATGAGTGACTTCAACACTGGTTAGACATCAAAGGAGGATACCATCGAAGCCATGTTTATAGAGGAGTCCCCCCATGATGACATAACGAGAAACACCTTTAAGAAAAGCATGTTTTCCATTACTATTAAGGTCAGGTGGGAGAATAGAGTTTGTAAGGTAGTCATGAAATTGGTGATACCAGGTATCCTGCGGGTTAGCAGATGCATTATTTACCATACAAACATCCGGACTAAGTAAGATGGGGCAAAGAGTTGTTGGACCAAGACAAAATATGTCAGAATCAGTTGGTGATGTAGGAATTTGCGAGGCCAAGCAAGCCATAGTATCCACAAATTTATTAGTTGAGTGTGGAATGGTTTGGATAGTATAATGGGTAAATAAGGTCAAAAGTGAATCTACGTAACGTTTGTACTTTTGAAGTTCCTCATTTTTACATTGGTAGATACCAGTGACTTGATTTACTACCAATTGAGAGTCACCAAAAATGTTAATAGACTTCACACCTAAGTGTGACGCAACGTGGAGACCTAAAACAAGGGCCTCGTATTCCGTTGTATTGTTAGTGCAGGGGAAATCGAGCCTGAATGAAAGAGGCATAGGTTCACCTTCAAGAGGAATGAGAACAATGCCCGCCCCCGCGCGTTGGCATTTAGATCCATCAAAGAAGAGAGTCATCGGATAAGACGCATCATTGAGTGAAAGAGTTGTGATGAGTTCATCAGGGAAAGTAAAATTGGTAAATTATTCCCGTAGGTAAAGGGGCTTCCGCGAGTTGGTCTGCGATAGTTTGTCCTTTGACTGATTTCTAGTGTACGAACTCAAGGTCAAGGTCGGCGAGGAGCATAAGCCATCGGGTGATGCGTTGGTTTAGATGAGGTTTGGCATACATATAATGTATGGGGTCAGTGTTGGTGATGACAAAAGTTTTGTGATTCAGGAGGTAATGTCAGAGTTTGGTGGCCACGAATGATAGGGCTAGGCACAACTTTTCGACATGTGTATACCTAGTTTCGTAATCCACAAGAGTACGGCTTATGTAATAAACTGCTTGTTCTCGATGCTCAGAGTCATGATGTGCGAGCATGGCTCCTACGACATGGTCGGTGGCAGAAAGGTAAAGGTAGAAAGGGTGATCGTCCTGAGGTGGGATAAGCACGGGTGGTCAAAGAGATAAGTTTTAAGAGCCTCAAAGGCTTTGAGGCACTCCTCACTCCATTGAAAGATAATGTCCTTTTTAAGGAGATGATGGAAAGGTTGACATCAATTCGAGAGTTGTGAGATGAAACGATGCGGATAGATTGAGTTTTCCCCGCAAACTACACAATTGTTTTAGGTTAGTGGGTGGGGAATTTCTAAAATAGATTTGAATTTAGTGGGTCGAACTCAATGCCACACAAAGAGATGATAAAGCCAAGGATTTTTCTTGAAAGGACACCAAAGACACATTTATTTGGCTGAAGATGAACATAGTATTGTAACAGGTGGTCGAAAATAATGGTTAAAACATTGAGATGTTCACTGTGATGTTTGGATTTTCCAATAAGATCATTGACATAATCCTCAAGGATAGTGTGCATAATGTCATGAAAATGTAAGTCATAGCTTTGTTGATAGGTCACACCAACATTCTTAAGGCCAAATGGCATGACATGATAGCAGAAGATGCCCTAGGGGGTAATGAAGGTGGTTTTATGTTGATCGGCCGGGGCTACTAAAATTTGATTATATCTCGAGAAACCATCCATGAGAGAAAGCATCTTATGGCCCGTAGTGAGATCAACAAGTTGATCAATGCTAGGTAGGGCAAGTCTTCCTTTGGGAAAGTGAGGTTAAGATCCTGAAATCCATACATATCCGAAGTCCCCCATCGCTTTAGTGACAAGTACTACATTAGAAATCCATTGCGGATAGTCAATAGGTAAGATGAAAGAAACAGAAAGGAGTCGTTGAAGCTCTTCTTTAACTAAGAGGGCAATGCATGGATGCATTTTTCTCAGCTTCTGTTTAACTGGTTTGGAGTCTGGTTTCAGAGTGATGTTATGGACAGCGATGTCAGGATCGATTCCTGGCATGTCGGCGTAGGACCAAGCGAAAGCTTGATTGTGGGCATAGAGAAAGGTAGTGAAGGCGGCCTGTTCTGATGTGTCGAGAGATTGTCTGATCTTTACAATGTGAGGATCTTCCTCTGTGTGGATGTTGATTTCTATAGTTGACTCATTCAACATGGTTTGGGTTTCAGATGGTAAGGCACGTTGAATATAAGAGTCATCCGCACCCAGGTAGGTGAGGATGGAGTCATCATCTTGGCACTCCACAACATTAATCGAAGGTGAATCTTCTTCGATCATGTCTAGATATAAAAGGGGGAAAGAAGATGGGTCTTCACCATCGCGTTGATAAGTGAGAGGACCTAGGAAGATAGCATTCATGAATTTTTTTAGGAGGGATAGATTCTAGGTCTATCGACTCCGTGGGTGAAGATGGTAAAATGGGCGATGATTGTTTGGAATGGGTGACTTTGTCGTCTTCCTGGATACAATTGACACGAGGTTTCTTCAGTGTAGGTGGTTCAGAAAACCCAAGACCACTACGATCTTTGTGTTTGCGTGTTGTTATGGGAATAACCGTATGTCGAACTTGTTTATAAAGACCAAAACCAAAACCTTTCCAAGCACAACGCCACGTCGAAGGTGAGGGTGAAACGACGGTTGGTTAGATATTGAAAATCTGATTAGAAGGGAACCACACCAAGGGGAGGTTTGGGGGTGATAGAGGATGTGTCAACACCCCCATACGTTAGGTTGGTGCGGCAATTAGGTGGTTCGTAGAGGAGATCACCTCCCCACACGACGGTCGTAGGTAGGATGCACTCGTAATCGTCCATACTCTTGTGGGGTATGGAAGGTGCTAACGTTGTATAGGCGGTACTCCCACAGCGTAAGGCATTGAAAAACACCTACCAAGGGATCCGAGGTTGGGATGTTGTCCTCGGGAAGGAAGAGGTATTCGCATCGGTGGTTTCATTGGTCGAAGGTGTGGGTGCGGCTAAGGTGGATGGTTGAGGCGTGGTTGAAGTAGATGGTTGGGTTGGATCAATGGGTGTCTTGATTGGTACAAGCACATCATTAGGGTGGTATAACATATTGCAGGTTTTGAAGGGGGAAGCGTCAGCTGTGACGGTGTATGAATTCCCTTCATACTCGAATTTGATGCATCTATGTAAGGTGGAGGGAACGTATCCCATAGCCTAGATCCAAGGGCGGCCTAACAACATGTTGTATTGGAATTCTCCCTCAAGGACATAGAAGAGTTCGGGTAAGGTACGTGGCCCTACATGAATGTTAAGGATCACGGTGCCTAGGGTAGTAGTAATAGCATCGTTGAATGAACGCAACATGGTGGGGTTGGCACACATGCAACTAGGAGGGATATTCATCTGTTGGAAGGATTTGGAAGAGACAATGTTTAGGCTAGTGCCCCCGTCGATCATAACATGACGTACCCAAATGTGATGGATGTAAGCCGAGATGAAAAGAGCAGGGTCAGGATCTTCTGCACCAAAGACGACAATTTCTTCTTCGGAAAAACTAACAGCAGACTTGCTGTATAGGGATAGAGGTGGTTGTGGAGGTAGGTTGTTTGGTGAGAGAGGCAACGTGGTTGGGTGTGAAGATGGAGGCAACAGGCAAGGTTTTGTTAGGTAGGACCTCTATCCCTTGAAGGATCTCAATTAGAGCTTGTCAATGAGATTCAGATGTTTGAATGAGATCATAAAGTGTCATTTTTATAGGAGATTGGTGAAGTTGTTTGATCATGGTACGATGGGAAACTCCATTAGAGACTGGATAGGCAGGTCCACGAATAACCACTTTAGGTGGTGGTGCGATCGGGATGGCGGAAAGAAGGAAGAGAGGCATCAGGTGTGATTTCTTTAGGTTTTTCATTGTTTTTCTGACCTCGAGTAGCAATGCTAATCATGTTGATCTCGTGAATACGAGAGGAGAAAGATGGCATGGATAAGTCATTGTTCTCGAGAGGCGGGTTGCAATGATGATAAATTTTGGCAAGGTGGGGACATGTGGTATAGGAGAAGGGATTGAAGCTAAGGGATTTTTCTTCCATAATTCATCTTTCTGATTTTTTCTATCCAAGATAGGTGACTGGTGAAAGATGGATTTCAAAGCTTTGCATCCTTCTACATTGTGTCCTGGTGTGCGGTGGTAGGCACAGATTTTAGATTCATCATAACCTATAGGTCAAGGTTTAGATGGATCATAGGGTCTGAGTGGGGGTAGGGAAATGGTCGCATCCCCTACCAGCATATCAAGGATCTTGGCATAAGATCCTTTGAGCGGGTCAAATGAAGATGAGGCTATTGATTGAGTGGGTGAGATTATTGATTGTTTTGGTAATGGTTGGGTACGAGTGGTTCATACGGGTGGTGGTTTAGGTAAGGGATTTTGATGATTGGGTTGAACTAGGCATGGCTTCTTCTACGCAGAAGTCATGTTTAGCTAGTTAGATGATGAGGCCACAGATGACGTGGTGGTAGAAAACAACCATGGGGAAAGAGGAGCGGCAGAAAACAAGTCCTTTGATGATTGAGTTTGCTTAGGGTTGGTAGGTAGGAAAGATACTTGGGGCGATGGTGTTGAGATGCCTGTGGATTTCTGTATGGGTGCAGAAGGTGCTGGTTGTGTTAAAGAAGATATGGGAGGCATGGTGTATTGAGGCAAGGTGGAGGGGTGAGGCCCCAATATAGAAGGTAGGTGTGACGAGGGTTGAAGCCATGCCTGCTATACTGGTGTGATTGGGGGTGAGGGTTTTAGTTGTGGCGGAGGCATAGATTGGACTCGAGGAGATTGGGTCTGTCTCCTAGGTGGATTGACGACTTTATTTTTGGATAAGTCTAACCGTTTAGGTGGGTGCATCAGGCTAGGTATTGGTAAAGTCCCAAGTGTAGGGGAAGGTTTGGTTAGGTTGATAGAGGTTGATGAGGTATTCGGCGGAGATGAGGGGGGTGGAGGTGAGGATATAGGCATTTTGAGCTTTTGTAAAAACTTCGGGTATATGGTAGAGGTGTCTGGATTAGTCATTTGCATTTGAGTAGAGCATGGTGTTCTCAAACGTGCCCATAAGAGTCGTCTATCTTCTGGGGGATGAAAATATTCACGTATGGACAGCATTTTGATATGGAAGAGAAGTGGGTTGTGATTCCAGTCCACTGGGGGTGTGATACAGGGGGCGAATGAGGCGCTGTATCAATGGGTGTTAAGGGGTCAACCGGTCGCTGGAAATATTTAGGCGATGAAGAACTGATAGGGAGGAGGGCATGTTCTAGAGGATCTGTCATGATTAAGGAATTTGGTGATGTAGGCTTGAGGGGTTTCTCTTCTAAGGATGACAGAAAAAGTGGCGATCCTTCTTCTTTTATAGCAAGAGCGGTGGAAGGAGATGTTTGGGCAATAGATAAGTTGGATAACATCTACTCATAGTCTTGCAGGGAGGTGGTGTAAGAAGGCTCTTCATGAGAAGAGAACTCTGGGCGGTTGGTTCCTTTATGGGTAAAGGAATAGTGGGGTTGTCCTCTTGTCCTGATGAAGGAGAAGGGGGCAAGGACTCTTGCATCGTGAAGAGGCTCGATTCAGAATTTCTTCGATGGAAGCCCTTGGTTGGGAGTTGAAAACCACATGGATCTCATGCACACTCTTCTCCTCGGCTAAGGTTTCTTGGTTTGTGTTACTGATTAGAGGAATGGTTTGGAAATGGTTTGTTGAAGATTTTTAAATTTTGATTAGCAGGGGCATTAGGATTATCGAGGGTTATATCCCCTACATCAACCATTTCCTGCACTATGTTTTTCAACATCTTGCAGTTTTTGTGGTTGTGTCCCTTCACGCGATGGAAGTTACAGAAGTCATTTTCTTTATACCAAGAAGGTATAGCACGGGTGGAATCAAACCCGAGTGAGGTTTAATAGGAGGAAAGGTGATAGCTCCTACTTTAAGCAATTTGTCCAAGATCACTTCATAAGTTTCTCCTAAGGGAGTGTACTTGATGGGCTCAACTTTATACTTATAGGTGGATTTCGGCTGGGTATAAGACGGTGCTTAATATTTGACCGTCACCGCGTGTACAGCTCCTTTTGATTTCGAAGTGGATGATGCGTGAGAGTTGGTGGTGTTGGGTTTGTTCGTGGAGTCCTAGGTTTGGAAATTTGATTTTTGTTGCGCAACTTCAATTTCTCCTCCTCTAATGCCCGAACCTCTAGTTTCTGAGCCATAGTAAAGGCCTCATCAAAGGTGCGAAAGTTTGAATTTGGAGGGTGGGAGAAATGTGTTTAGTGCAGGCCCATGTAAAGAGTTCGATGAGCTTGGCCTGAGGTAAAGCATAAGTAAGTTGGTTGATGAGGCCCCACCATCGTCCAATAAAATTTGCGATAGATTCATCTTCAAATTGTCGGATGGCATAGAGATCGGTAATGGATACTTTCTTGGCAATATTGATGGAGAAATGATCCAAGAAAGATTGGGCTAACTGGTTAAAGGAGAAGATTGAGTGCTGGGCTAAAGCACTGTACCATTCCAAGGCAGGTCCTGATAAGGACATGGGGAAGGTATGGAGTAGTAAGGCATCGTCATGAGCAATCAGATAGCAAGCATGTCTAAATGATCGCAAGTGTTGTTGAGGGTCCTCCTTACTATTAAAGCAAGTAAATTTTGGTAATTCCCATTGAGGAGGATATGTATGAAGGGGGACAGAAGAATGAATAGGCTCTGACAAACTTGCTCGTATGTCAGGGTGTTACGGCTTCCTAAAACAGAAGCCTCAAGATTTTGCATCTTGTCCATCATCTGTTTGATTAAATCATTGGTTGGGTTAGATGATGGTGTTGTCGTCGTAAACGGAGGAGGATTGGGCCAAGAGCCGCTACTAGACAATGGTGGGGTTAAATGTTGATAAGGTATCGATGATGAATGTGTTGGGGCGGCCGAATAAGGGTGTCCTATATAAGATGTTGAGGCCACTAGATGAGTTTGTGGAAATGAAAAGGTGGGCGGAGCCTGAGAGGGAAAGCTCGTGTGGATAGGTGGTAGAGAACAAGTTATGAAAGAGGCAATCTGCGAGAGAGATGAGGTAGGGGCAGTGGATGGTAGTGATATGTGGGGCCCCAGATTAACCAAAGGAAAGCCAATTGGTGCAGTATGGACCATCAAATCCACTGAGCTGGGAGATGGGGCTAAGGATGAAGACAGTGAGGCGGAGTTATTAGGTGGGGAAGGAGCTAAGTGAGTGGCTATACTAATAGGCATACCCAAGAGGAGCTGACCATCGGGTGTACGGTCAGGGGTATGAGACAAATAATACTATACGGTGCCAAGATTAGCATCCAAAAATTTAGCAAAATCCGGATCTCCGATAGAGATCTTGGGAAAAGCATTGGTGTCTGTAGGATTCCCCATAGGATGCGAAGGGGGTGACTCAGGCAAAGATACGGAACAAGCATGTGAAATCATGGTTGTGGCTTGTTTCAGGTGATAAAAACTATGGACAAGAGGATACAACAGAGAATTAGTCAATCAGAATAGAAAATGCAACCAAATGTTGGAATTGGTAGGTTGTTGGTGTGTCAAGAATCAGAAACACAAGAACCGATATTGGTGTAAGAACCGATGTCGGTCGACTATAGACCGGCGTCGGTCGGGTAACCGATGTCGGTAGAAGTGGACCGGTAGTGCGTGGTCATGTGTGAAGGAAAAGAGAAAATGTAAGAGGCTACTTGGTTTGGGGATAACAAGGCTTAGTATACCCACCAAACTATCTGAGGTGATAACTGAGACAGGGTATAACAGAGAAACAGAACTGAAAGAAAAACAGAAAACAAGCAAGATGCACAAGCAAATCAAGAGACTAACCCTAGGATTAGTTTTAATCACTTTTGGGCTTATGCCTTAGACGCAAGATGATGTCAATCCTAAACAAAAGACCTAAGGGAGATGTCAAGTTTGTTTTGGCTTGTAAGGCTACCTCAATCGGGTGGAGGAATACCATGGGAAAGGGGGATGTTTGAGATGTTGTGTAGATTATGATGTGATTTGGTATGTGTTGTGTAGTGAGAGTAAGATTAATTTCTTATCAATACCATGGATATTACCCCCACGTGTACGACTTGTTACTTAATCTACGTTCACTAGAATTAAAAACAATAAGCAAGAATGTGATGCACGTGTTTTAAACCCAAATCAAAAATGATATTTGATGAAGCAAAGAAAGAGAAGAGGTCAAGAAGATGACTTTCACTAATGCAAAGATGCGAAAGAAAGACAAGTTCTTTTACCAAAATGACAAAATATTTTGTGAATATTTAGAAGAAAGAAATAGCAAGTGTGCTCCCTATATGAAAACAAGCAAGAAAGAAAGAAACCCGAATAGGGTCCCACCGGGCGTGCCAAAATGTTTCACACATAATTTTAGTTCCAGAATAGAGTTGCTTCTATCCTTTCATTCTCTTGAGAAATAGATAAGGGTTAGGGCTAGGAGGAATACCTGTTGAGTGTTGGGAAGGTGTGTGCGTACGAGAGATCGGACCGATCAGAAGAACTCCTTTTTGTCTGGAAGGACTACCTCAGTAAATAAGAATGCAAGAGCACTAGATTTTAGTTAGACAATAAGTAAGGGAACTTCCTTGGGCCCAGAAATACTAAACTTCCTTTCGAAGGTGGTCGGTTCCTTTTAATATAAATTATTACAAATGATAATAAAGAAGCTATTGCAAAATCACGATTAAGGTACCTCATTACTAAAAGCAATAGAGACTAAACTACCCATAATAAAACATCATTCTGTTTGTTTGGTCACTGGTTATTGATATGTTTAGATCAAGTTACGGATAGACCGGGCTGAATCGAGGTTGTTAGGAGATAAATAGGTGAAAGGTTGGTTTTGGTATAAGTCATGCAGTGACCGATGCCGGTCACTGGTTAACCAACCGTGGTTATAAAACCGCTACCGAGTAGGGAATAACTCGATATCGGTAAGGGCATTGATTCAGGGCTTATGGGTAGAGGTTGATTATAGGATGGTTATGTGGTTTTTAAGGTTGGTAGATGGTTGGGGGAATAGTAAGGCAATGGAGAAGACTCGAGAGTGAGAAATCTATCTTCCGGAAATATAGGGATGGATGAATGAAGGTCGGTGCGGGGGCTTTCGGGTGTTAGATCCAGGGGTGAGCTTATAATTACTATCAATCAAAAGTTCACGAAGTGGAGCATAGAAGCATACAAGATACTACTTACTACTTTCTGACGAGGATACACATCCGAGGAATGTGGTGACAAAGGTAAAGCTCAGGTGGGATGATCCGACAATCGAAAGTGAGCTGATGAAGCTATCCTCTGACTCTCCCAATGCTTGGATGAGTGTGACAGTGATCTCATTGATCAGTTACAGTCTTGGACTCAAAGCTCCTCTTTGCAAAACTCTTCTTCTTCTCACTTGTCTCACCCTTGCAAATGAATTCGGATCCTTGCATTTTGGTTGGGGTAGGTCATTTACAGGGAACCGATGGCGTAGCATAACCAACGGCGGCCGCGTAGGGACCGATGTCGGTTAGGTCAAAATTGGCTATTTTTAGTAAAATAGCCAACTTTCCCTCCTTTTCTCCCGAGGGGTCAATTGTGGGCTTGGTCAAGTCATTATTAGGCTCATTTTGATGCGGGTGAGGGTGATGAGACATGGGTGTGGGTCTGGACCCAGTCATAGGTCTTAAGTAGGTTAGTTTAGGGTTAGGGCTAGGTCATAGTGAGGTGGCGAGGTGAGGTGGCGGGTTAGAGATGTGTATTTATTAATTATAAGGTAATTAATAAATAATTAAGTGTGTAAGGTTTTAGGTGGTGAGTTAGGGTTAGGTTGCATGGACGAGATACGGGGTATAGGGTGTCAGTAAGACCCAAATTTGGTGTCTACACATCAATCTAGTTCCATCACTAGGACAAATCCTATATCTAGGCATACTTCACCTCCTTATTTCACTCCACCTAGGTATCCATCACCTCTGCACTCTGCTTCACATAGGTATCCATCACCTCCACATTTTGTTACAAAAATGTTCCCACCATATTCTCATCGGTTGGATGCATATAGACTTCATTCCCCTATGCACCATCTATCTCATATACCACCACCCTTAGAGCATGGTCACAAAATTTCATCACCACAAGCATTGGGTAGAGGACCTTCATCCTTTAATTTTATTAGATAACACATTCATCACCACATACTTGGGGGCATCGCAATTATCTCTTCCCCTAACCTCAACAAGCATCTTATATTATCATCACTTCACATCTATAATTTCACATACAAAATATACATCTTGACACATACTCGTATCATCATACCCAATGACTCACTCTCACACTACACACCATACACTACACACTACATACTTCACATTGTGTGTTATACATCTTCTCTCATAGCCTCCACTATTTTTTCATCTTATTCATTATACATGTTCATGACATATCTTTTTCGCATCTACTACTACGTGTTGCACTCATTACCTTATTGTTAGTGTGGAATCACAACACCCCTGAATGACCCATGTGTGAAGTGGGGCATTCGGTGTGATTGCAAAACATGGGACCATCTCTCAAGCTATGGGACTTGCAAAACTTGAGATGGACCTCCAGAGAAAGCCAGTTCTTGCTTCCTAATCTACTTGCCACAAGCTACTCCAGTGCAAGAAGAACCTATTTTATCCTAATCTAACCATTCCAAGGAGAGAGAGAGAGAGAGAGAGAGAGAGAGAGAGAGAGAGAGAAAGAGCCTACACTAAGCGGTGATACACTAGAAAAGGAAGTGGTTGAATCATAGAACCACCGCCTGAAGTGGAGAGAGGTGAGTAGAGGAGAGGGTGGAAAGAATGCACCATAGACTAGAGATAGATTTCACATAGACACCACTTTGAAACCCATTAAACACAGCTCCCAAAACCTACAAAAACATTAGAATATGCACAGTATACCCTACAATAATGAGAGGTAAGAAGAGACAACAAAATAAGCAAGGATGGACAAATGCATCATGAAACATATTTTATTGCTCCAAAATGTTACACAATACATCATCAGTGGGAAAGAGGCAAGAAAATGCCATTACAAATCCATGGGAGGAGGCTTATACTCTGCATTCTACCCTAAGGAAGAAAGAGAGAGGGGGCGAGAGGAGAAAAAATGACCAACCCTTTGAATATGCCCCTTCATTACAATATATAGGAAGAATAAGAGAGAGAAGAGGGAAGAATTAGAATCCTACTTTAACCACCTAGAGATACGCATTGAATCCTACTTTGAAAGCTCAACCACTATCAATCAATGCCTTTCTCAAATCCACCCCAAATTTTTCATGTCTAGTTCCTCAACAGATCAAATCGAATCAAATCTGGTAGTTGGAGAAATCGGGCTTTATATTAATGGTCCTGGAAGACGTTTTCCCATTTTTCACCCACTAAAGTCTGTTAAGAATGATATTTTATGTTTCCATGGTATAGAGGGTATCGAGAGGTTTCCAAAAATTCTTCTCCTGCCCAAATCTGAGTCAATTTGATCTCACGGGAACCAGACATGACATATTTGGGGTGGATTTGAGAAAGGCATTGAGTGATAGTGGTTGAGCTTTCAAAGCAAGATTCAATGCGTATCTCTAGGTGGTTGAAGTAGGATTCTAATTCTTCCCTGTTCTCTCTCTTATTCTTCCTATATATTATAATGAAGGGGAAAATTCAAAGGGTTGGTCATTGTTTTTCCTCTACCCCCCTCTCTCTTTCTTCCTTAGGGTAGAATGTAGAGTTTAAGCCTCCTCCCATGGCTCTGTAATGGTGTTTTCTTGCCTCTTGCCCACTGATGATGTAATGTGTAACATTTTGGAGCAATTAAATCTTTTTTGATGCATTTGTCCATCCTTGGCTTATTTTGTTGTCTCTTCTTACCTCTCATCGTTGTAGGGTATAATGTGCATATTCTGATGTTCGTTACAGGTCCTAGGAGTTGTGTTTAATGGGTTTCAAAGTGGTGTCTGTGTGAAATCTATCTCTAGTCCATGGTGCATTTTTTCCACCCTCTCCTCTACTCACCTCTCTCCACTTTTGTGGTCGGGTCTATGATTCAACCACTTCCTTTTCTGGTGTATCACCACTTAGTGTAGGCTCTTTCACCCTCTCTCTATATCTCTTTCCCCTTGGAATGGTTAGATTAGGATAGAATAGGTTCTTCTTGCACTGGAGTATCTTGTGGTAGGTATATTAGGAAGCAAGAACCAACTTTCTCCAGAGGTCCATCTCAAGTTTTACAAGTCCCACAACTTGAGATATGGTCCCATGTTGTGCAATCACACCGAATGCCCCACTTCATACCCGGCCATTCGGGGGTGCTGTGATTCCACACTAATAGTTTTGGCACACTCGGTGGGACACGTCTGAAGTACCTTACCACTTCATTTAGTAGGTTGGTGTGTTCCTATTAAATTCAGCCTTTTAAGGCACATGCAAGCACATCTGGTGACTCCATCTAGTCAATAACCCATCCTCTAAGTTATAGACCTTTTCCATCCATTTCCACTCATTTTCATCCATTTTATTCTTCCATCTCTCTCATTTTCTCCCATTCCATGAGGTTGTGCAATCATGAATTCATTCCCTTCATGGAACTCACACTTACATCAATGCAATTCACCTCTAATGCATTTCCCAACTCCTCCAAATCAGCATTATAATTAGATCCAAGACCATTATGCTTACCCATATGAGTAGGGTCAAATTTAGTTTGGCCATGGAGCTTATCAAGAATAAGGGGATGCATATGATGGTGATAATTATGTGGAGAATGCTGGTTTATTGGAGAAAGTTCAAAAAATGGAGGTTGACATGGTTCAGTAAAGGGGCATAGCACAAATGAAGGCATTCAAGATTGGTTACAAGGAACCTTGTCCATGGGAAGGCCTTTTCCAAGACATTATAGCCCTCAAGAGAATCTTGGCTTCATGGTTGAAGTGCTACCTCAACTTACACAATGTGATCAAGACATTGAGGCTTATGAACAAAGTGTGAGACAACCTTGTCAATGGGTAAGTCCACCACCTCTTAGCTCTTCATTTTCTCTTCCTCAATCTTTATCATTTCAGCATGATCAAGAGTCAAACCCCCCACTTTATTCCCTAAGTGTTAGTTTCTCTTCTCCATCCCCTGATCTTCCACCTCATCTCAGTTCTTCTACCCTTTTCCCTTCCAAACAGTCATCCCCTCTAAAAAAATGAAGTTCCACCTCCCTCCCCACCATAAACAATTACAAAGCTGGTTGAACCCCAACCTGCCACTCCTCTTTCTTTCCCAAGTCCATGTTAGGAAGATACTCAAGAATCCAATCAAGGACAAAGCAAGAAGAGGATCCCAACAAAAGAAATAATAGACAATCTGATGAGTTGGGCTGCTAAATTTGGGTTTACAAAGATCCCCTTGATGGTCAAGCCAATAGAGGAGGTCAAGGTTGAAGAGCTAGTGGTGGCTGAGGTTGAATTTGTAGTAGAGGAGGACCATATAGTTTTAGAGGCCCCAAGTGTGGAGCAGGCTATAGAAGAACCTTCAGTTCTTCCTCCCACTTCATCCCCTTTAAGCTTTGATGTTGAAGAAGAGTTTTATCTTTCAAACTTCATGTTTGAGGAAGAGGGAAACCATGGTGAGAAATTTTCAGATTAGGAGGACACCATGGAGGAGGTTGAGCACATGTAACAGGAAAACAACAAGGTAGATTATCTGTCTGACTTGGAGGATTGCTTTGATGGAGAAAATCCCATGGAGATCACATCATTTTCTCTTCCATCATCCATCTTCCAAGCATATGAGCCTACTACCATGAAGGAGGGCATTCAAGAGCAACATAGCTATGTCTCACAATGTATCTCTAGAACCAAGGTTGGAAAATATGAGTCTTCCATGTTCTTCACAAGAGAAGGAATAACAGCCAACTCTAAGCCCGAGCTAAAAAGGAGCATATGGAGGTGACCAAGAAAAATTCAAAGGCACCGAATCATGAGCTAGTTTCACAAGAAAATACAGCCCCCTATCCCATTCAACCTCTCCAAAAGTCTGATCTTTTGGAGGATCCTGAACTCATTAGCTTCATGTTTGAAGATGAAGCTTCATATGGTGAAGATAATGAAGCTTTTAAGATCACCATGTAAAAGGGAGAGACCTTATTATAGTAGGAAAATAAAGAGTTTGATTTCTTACCAGACTCAAAAGAATGTTTTGATAAGAGGGAGCTAGTTAAAATTGCAATATTTTCTCCCCCATCATTCATTCTTCAATCACAAGAGCTTACTACCATGGAAGAGAGCGTGCAAACACAACCTACAGTTTGCAACATGCCTCTTGAATCAAAGTTAGAAGATTTTGATCTTCCAAAAGTTACACTGCCGCATAGGAAAAGAAAGAGTATGAGGATATCATTCCTCCCACACCATCCATCCATGAGGGTCGAGAAGAAGGCTCCATTCTTGGAGTTAGAGTTTAGAACCAGGGGGCATATTCAAAGGACCATACCTTGCCCAATCAGATATTTGGATTCATTGGAGCCAAGGGAGAAGCCAAAACTAGTCATGCCTACTTCAGGGCATGAGGATGAGTATCAAAGCACCAAGGGTCACCATCAACACCTCCAAGAGTCCAATGCAAATCAGCTTGAGGAGGTATTTTCCATTAATGTTGATACCTTGCTGATATGGGTGGAGGATTAGCTTAAAGTCAGTTTTTCACTCATACAGGAAGCCATATTTAGTGTCAAATCATTTGCATGGCTTCCTCTCTTGAGAAAGGGAAGCTACTTCTCCCTGCCTATAGCAGGATTTGTTTAGCCCCTTTTCTCTTTGGTTAGTTTAGGATTAGGAGTATTCTTTGTTTCCAGTAGTGTCTTTGAGGCATTTATGATTTTGCATTTGTACATAAGTTTTGTTCATATTGCTCTAGAGCTACGAGGCTAGGCACTTCACCATTCATGGCAGAAGACTCATAGTTTCTATGTAAAAGTTGCAAATTTCAAAATAAAACAAATGTAGAGAAACTAAAGAATGTTTTCAAGACAACCCATTCAGGGACAGATGAAAGCCCCAGTCAAAACAATTTTCTACTCTCAGAAGCCTTGTTTCAAGATCTCTTATGAAAATTGAGTGTGTAGACACGCGGCAAGATTACGGTCAAGAAAAAGTGAAAAGTGGGTAATTAGAGTTCATTTTGAAACAAGGGTCAGTACTAGGCCATTAATTGTGACTCCATGCCCAATGGATGCTTCAAGGAAACTAGTCCTCTCATCTAGCAGTAGATACCCCTACGAGTCACCAAATTTTTATCCATATTTTTCCCCCTGGAAAATTGATCAGCCACAACCCCACACAAGAAGAAGCCAAAGAATTCATGTTCAAATCCTACAATCAAGCAAAAAGGAACTCTACAATGGAGTGGCAAGGCCTGCAAAAGATCAAACGACCCCGTGCAAGAAGAAATTCAAGAAACGACTCTATTGAGCGAACCTGTGCTTCAAATCCAGCAAATAGATTACATGTGGGCTCAGAAATGGAATAGCAGGGTCGGGTAGGAGGTCGAGTAGTGTCAAAAGAACCAGAGGCTCAAAGGAAAAGAAATGATGAAGATTCAAGTCTTCGGGCTTCATAAATGGTTCAACGAGCCCAAAAATGACTAAGTATGGAGGAGATAATGAGGGAGCCAAGTTTCCAAACGATGCACCTCCAAATATTAAATCCAAAGGGGCAGACCCAAACAAGCGCCAAGCTTCCACGCATCTAGAGCCCCAAAAATTTGCACTCGGCCATTGAAAAGTCTTCGACTTAGCGGAGGGTGCCAAGTGTCTTAATGGTGCACATTCAAAAGCGGATCCGTGGATGAAGACTCAAAATTACACCAGCCCTCCATGTAGTAAATGCTCAACAGAGGTAAAAAGGAGAGTGGGCCCAAAACAACTAAGTATAGAGTGCAGGTGGAAGGTGCCAAGTGTTAACACGATGCTCCTTCAAAGGTAAAATCCTGAACGGGTTTTCAAATGAGCGCAGGCCTTCCATGTGTCTCAGAGTCCAAAAAGGGAAGATTTAGGGGTTGAATAGTCAAGGTAGAGGCAGACTAGTGGAGGGAGCCAAGTGTCAACATGACATTATTTCATAGGTAAAATTTGGGGTAGGTTTCTAAACAAGCACCAGCCGCCATGTCTCAGGGTTAGAATTTGGCCCTACTAAGCAAAGAGACTCAGGAAAATACAAAGAATCCCAAGGAGCACGTGGAGGCCGCCACATGGACCCTGTATGGACAAACTCTTTAAAATATTACACTCACAATCCAAATATTCAAATGGCCATATCTTTTGATTGGAGACTTAGATTTGGGTGGGAGAAGAATTTTTGGAAACGTCTCGACACCCTCTACGCCATGGAAACATAAAATATCATTCTTAATAGATTTGGTGGGTGAAAAATGGGAAAACATCTTCCAGGCCATTAATACAAAGCCCGATTTCTCCAACTACCAGATCTAATTCAATTTGATCCACTAGGGAACCAGACATGACATATTTGGGGTAGATTTGAGAAAGGCATTGATTGATAGTGGTTGAGCTTTCAAAGTAGGATTCAATGCATATCTCTAGGTGGTTGAAGCAGGATTCTAATTCTTCCCTCTTCTCTCTCTTATTCTTCCTATATATTGTAATGAAGGGGCATATTCAAAGGGTTGGTCATTGTTTCTCCTATTCCCCCTCTCTCTTTCTTCCTTAGGGTATAACGTGGATTCTAAGCCTCCTCCCATGGCTCTGTAATGGAATTTTCTTGCCTCTTTCCCACTGATGTATTATGTAACATTTTGGAGCAATAAAATCTGTTTTGTGATGCATCTATCCATCCTTGGATTTTTTTCTCTTCTTACCTCTCATCATTGTAGGGTATACTGTGCATATTTTGATGTTCATTGTAGGTCCTGGGAGCTATGTTTAATGGGTTTTGAAGTGGTGTCTATGTGAAATCTATCTCTGGTCCATGGTGCATTCTGTCCACCCTCTCCTCTACTCACCTCTCTCCACTTCAGGTGGTTAGGTCTATGATTCAACCACTTCCTTTTCTAGTGTATCACTACTTAGTGTAGGCTCTTTCACCCTCTCTCTCTCTCTCCCCCTTGAATGGTTAGATTAGGATAGAATAGGTTCTTCCTGCACTGGAGTAGCTTGTGGTAGGTAGATTAGGAAGTAAGAACTAGATTTCTCCGGAGGTCCATCTCAAGTTTTGCAAGTCCCACAACTTGAGAGATGGTCCCATGTTGTGCAATCACACCAATGCCCCACTCCACACCCGAGCCATTCGGGGTGTTGTGATTCCGCACTAACACTTATGACACACTATATTTCTACAGGTACCCTACTTGAATGTTGAGGGTGTACACCTCAAATGGATCTAATCAAAATCACACACTTAAAAAAATGCTCATTCACTCACACATTTACACTCTACATTTTTTTCTTTGACAATCACATCTTTTTAGTACACAAATGTAGACCATTTCTCGATTATGCACTCTCGTTTATGGTTAATTATTGACTAATGAGGGGGAATAAATAAATTAACCTCACTTCATGCATACACATCCACTTAGGGAGCTCAAGGCTCCTATCACTATCATTCACACTGCATTCCATTCTGCCTCATCCACAACATACTACATATCTTGGTTACATTTACTCTTTCTTACTTATGTTTTTACATGTACATCTTATTACACATGTTAGATAGATATCTTGTATGTCATTATCTTTATCATACACACATGCGTGTTCACTTTCTTTTCTAGTTGTGATCATAGATTCTGCAGATCTATACACACAACATAGATTCTTGGTGCAAGATGCACCTAGTACTAGTCCCACAATGGATCATGGGGGCATCCACTTTCATATATTATAGGTATTATTATTTCATTTTGTTTCATAACACACTACTTTACCAAATTATACACATTTTGACATAATTTTATTATCTCTATAACATGCTAACAGTGTTTCATGTGCAACATTTATTTTGTAGGCCTTTCTATTTCCATGGTTATACATTACATTTCTTATCCTTGTTTACTCTTTGTATGATCTTGTCTAAGGGATTTTCCTTGTGTCTTGTGTGCACACTTTTTTTCTTTTGGCCATGCCGGCCTTGATTGCCTTTTGACATTGTGAGTGGTGTCCCATGTTTATAACATGTTTATCATGGTCTATACTATCTTCTTACTTGTTTACATTATCTTCTTATGTCTTAGCTTACATATTGTCTGCTTAACACACATTTTGTCTTCTACATGTTGTTTGTATTTTATTATACTAACACTTGTCTCCCAGCCACTTTGTTTTCATGTGCTTTGGTTTTGTTAAGCACATTCCCCCTTGTAGGGTAAAATTCTAACACAATGGTCGGTCCTCTTTTTGGGTGCATACTTATTCAACGAAATCACATACACCCTAAATGAGGGGAGCATCATTTTGGTGAATCAGTCACCTCATACAATAGTCTACATCATTGCACAACATAGCACAAGATCTGGTATAACAAAGTCGTTAGTATCAAATAGGGATCAAAATCAAACTTGCGGTCCTTAGAAGCACAACATGTAGACACGAACACCTAGAATAAGATAGTAGTGCTGGGTGCCCCTAACCCTTCCTACATACCTATGATCAAAGGGTAGTTATATAGTTTTTGGTAGTTCATCATAGTCTATAGAACTTGACACATAATGGCTTTACTGGCACACAGTCCTTAGCACTTACATGCATGCACTACACATTTTCATGTTGGATCAAATTCTTTGAATTTTGCACACCATCTACAGTGGTGTTATACATTGCGGGAAGTAGTTAAAGGTTGGAGGATAACACCAAAATTTTCTCCCTACACTTCTTCCATGACATGGCATGATATTTCCACAAAAATGTGCAATAGATGTAACTAGCGTGAGGTCACTTGAAAAACTTGTTCATCTACAACATATTCAAGATCCTTTCTACACTCTTTCCTCATCACATATTAGGTGCACATGTTCCTTTTTCATATTTTCATATTTTACATACTTTCCTTACACACTTTTTACACATTTCGATCATATACATGCATATTTGACTACTTGTTCATTCTTCTCTTTTGTAGGTCCATCCATATGGGAAACAATAGTCAACATCATTCAAACACCACACAAAAAAAGTGGCATTAACAACAGGAAAATCACGACATCTACACATGTTTTTTCTCCCTAGAATCATTTTTCATCATCACTTTTGCACTTTTTTTCTCTTTAGCATCCACACTTCACATTTTTATGGTTACACAATTTTTCATGTCCCTAGAATGCTCCCTATACATCTATCTACATGGTTATCAAGTACACATATCTATATAATTTATGTTACCAGATTTCTACTCACCAACATAAAGTGGGGAAAATGTAGACACAAAATCACACACTTTGGGTAATTATCTAGTCTTGATTACATACTACTATTCATGTGACTCCTAAGTAAGAAAAGTACTAACTAACCCATGTATTTAGATACCTTTATTTTCTTTCGATTGCCACTTTGGTCTTAGACACTTACTTGTTAAGTCTTCCTTTTATACCTCAAAATTTGTCATCCTGAGACACCAACACCTAGCCAAGATGTCAGCTCCCGATGCCCTCATCCCCTCTGGGTGCTCCTAACCTCAATATACTTTGTTCACATATTTTGGGTCCTTTATCACCATTTGATCATCTTATATTTTTGGTATTTGGCCTTTTCAGGTGTTAATTACAAAATTCAAGCAAGGGAATCATATAAATATAAAGTCATGTTATCATAATAAAGGACCAAGCACTAAGCATTATCTATCACCACCTAAGGTTGCATTAAAGAATATAAGAACTCAATTACATATATCTAGCACCATCCAAGGGACATAAGGGATGGTTACTCTACATACATACTTCATAGGAGGGAATTTCATTCTATTCCATACACACATCTATTACATTTATTTACATATAGCTTATTTGCTCACTATCAAGTGCGACACATACAAGAGCTACCTAGGGCATGATTCCAACACACACATAGAACTACATTAGGTCTGAGATGTAGTGTAGTGCTCAGTCATAAGTTCACCATTGTGATAGCTGAGGACAATCTGACCCCTCATTCTGCATATTTCTTTTTTAGGATTTGATGTCTCTTTGAGGGTTTTGTAGGTCTTTACTTCATTGCAGGATTCCAATGACTTTGACGATCACTATGCACCTCATAGAAACCAAAGGAGAACAACAATAAATAACTTGTGACCACTCAAAGGAGGTTTTTTGAGAATTTTAGTAGACCTAGGTTCCCGAAATATAAGTCTATGGCACCGTAGGTGCCCTTGTCCCTCTCCAGGTGCTCCAGGTCAAACTTATTCCTCATATCAACATTTTTCTCGAGCTTCAATATATGACAATATGTGCTTCATATTTTCCCTTTTTCTATTTTTATACACCTTTGGGATCTCTACAAAATTATCTAAGTCATCTTACTACCTATTTGTACTTAGGGTTTCATATTTTCTATCTTAGCTTGTTTGGGTTAATTTCTATACATCATTTGCTTCATTTATTTACTACTATAATAACATCGATTAGGAATATATTTCAATTTTTAGCTTAATCAACAACCACCTCTCGAATAAACCTTAGTAGTACCCACCTCAACAACCACAACAATAGACACCTCAAGTTTATTTTGATATGTCACTTCACTTTCCAAATTATAGAGGTGTGGAGGATGTTGCTAAGCATATCCACAAGTGTGAATCACATGGAGAGCTAAGGGTATTACAACACTTGATATAAAGGAAATTAAATTTTCCACCACATTTCAAGGGCGTGCACATAGGTTGGTATAGAAAGTATGACCCACACTAGTCTGTGGTGGATTATGATGCTTTATGCACTACATTTTTGGCTACGTTCCATATTCTAGAGTTTGAACAATAGAGTATCAACATGCTAAAGGATATCAAACAAGTTTATCTAAAAGTTTGAGGGAGTATGATGTGTGGTTTAATAATCTATTATATAACTTATCCTATGATATTCATCCGAGTTAACACACACAATGGTTTATTGGAGGTTTACTTGACTTTTGTTTGAAGTGATTTATCAAAAAGACATATGCATATATGTGTAAGGCTTTAGAAGAAGCTATGCACAATGAATTAGTCAAGAGTGTAGAAACTATATTGAGCCCTTTTCTTGAGGTAAAAATAGTAGTTATGGCTAATAATTTGGATAATCTTTTTGCTAATTCATCACATGAGACATGAAGTGGGTTATGGTGCACCAATTATGATGTTGAGGGACATATGAAGGATAGTTGTCCGTGTAGGACTATATGTGCATTATTAAAATATTGTGAGATTCTCCACAAGAATCATGATGTCTGGAATTTCCCTCTCTTCCAGCAGGTGACAATGAAAAAATGTCTCTATGTATTACAATATTTTTTATGCACACACCCATGATATGAAAGATTATCATTTGATAGAACAGATTCATGAGCTATGCGATCTTTGGATTGAGGTAAACCACTATGGCAAGTAGTTCTCAGTGCGGGAAGCTTATCGACTAAAGGGAAAAGTAATGGAGATGGTGGATTCTGAGGTCGATATAGGAGCAGAGGCCATGGGGGTAGAGGAAGTTTCACGTATAGGGACTTATAATTTTGGGTCCCCATATCATTACCAACATGAATACCCCAAAATCAGGTATGTTGGTATTTTGGAAAACAACATAAGGTTAAGGACTACCCTAGATCTTTATGAGCATATGTGTAAAAATAAGAAGAAGGATAAAGGCACCAGATGATCAAGGAACAATGCATGAAGAATGAATAATGGGAACCTAATAATATGTCTGATCTAGAATTACAAATGATTTTGGTCACTACATGTGCGAAATAATGTGCGCATGTGAGCCTCTTAAAGCCAAACCACTCATTAGGAGAGAGGAGATTATTCATGTAAAGTATCCAAATGTTTCTCATCGAAGGATGTTTATCAAGAGACTATGGGAGTGATCAAAGACTTGCAGGGTGAGATACAATTCCTAAAGGAACAGCGTATGGAAGGGAACATGCTAAGAATATTGAGCTCCCACAAAAATATGTAGATGATCTAAAGGAGATATGCAAGATTTTGAGGCAAGATAATATCATCCCACTGCTAGGGGAGTGGCTTCCCAAGAAAGTACCATGCGTAGGATTTGAGCATGAGTGTTAGATACTTCATGAAAATTTTCCACCTCGGAACCTTGAGTATGAAAATGAAATCACATTGGATGCGATAATTGATGGTTGGATGGTGAGCAATATTATTAATTGAAAAATACGCTGAGGTGAATGTGCTAAATTTAGATGCATGGAATCAGATGGGAAGGCCACTATTGCAGCCATCTTCTAATGTGATGTATATGGAAAACAAGATAAGGGCCATGCCTATTGGGGTGTTGAAGGATGATTTGATTACTATTCAAGGAGCCAAGTTAACAAGGGATTTTGAAGTTTTGGAACTTGCTAAGGTAGAAAAATTTCTAGAACTACTTGTACGTCTTTGGTGTTATGTGAACAATCTTGATCTATGTTTCAACAAGATATATATCAGTTTCAAGAATAAGAATGAGCATGTGGTTATACCCCTTGATGAGGTGAAGGCTACACCTTACGTTGAAACTATGAGTGAGGAAGAACTAAATAGGATTTATGCATGCATAGTGCACAATCCACGAGAATGTGGAAACCTCTAAAAAGGCGTACTTAAGGTGGGAAGATGTGAAATCAATTAGTAACATCACCAATGTTTCTTCGATAATTAGTCCCATGGAATGTATGAGATGGTCGGGTGCGATATGAAGGGAAGAGTCACTAGGATGATCGGGCCATGCATGATTAGGTAGTTTGAAAACTCAGATACCTTGGTACACTTTGGTGAAGAAAAACCTAAATCCTTCTTTCCCGTCATGGAATAAAAATAGAAGAATGGAGGTGATAAAATGAATATATTGACCTACACTTTGCATAAAATAACAATGCATTGCTGCACATCACAAAAGACAAATCATTGGGATGGTGAGAGATGCTGATCACTTTTTCCATGAGGTTTACTTAAAATAATGTTCTTACCCTTATACATGAGTATGATGGGAAGATTCCTACTTTGGTACACATTCATAATTGTGAGAGATAATGGGTGCAAGTCCAGAGGCTTTACCACCATCTTTGTGGGTACATAAGTTCTACTCCACTCTCCATGGATACGCACGTGCATGGTATGTGCATGCTAAGTTTAAACAAGAGACTCAAAGTTTGCAAGATATGAATAAAGTTATGGTTCACACTTTTTATTTTTTTTTTAATAAATATCTAGTACATGAGGATTTACAGATTATGAAGCGCATCACACTGCGGGGAATAGTGCAAAAGTAGAGGAGATCATTTTTTAGTTAAAAGGGGAGCCTAATTTTGAGACATAAGAAGATACATTAGAAATAGATGAGACATTATTGGGGCACACCTAGAAAAAGAAAGAAAAAGGGAAGATGGTGTACCTCATTAATGATGAATAGTTGGAGAACCTATATATTAGCCATATAGAGGGTGTGCGCGAGGTGATGGAATTTGTAAATGAAAATTAACACAAGTACCATGATCCCATGATGACCAAGAAGGTCAACAATAAAACTAAGGATGCACCTAAGGAGGCCATCATTGGATATTACTGGTCAGAACAAGAGGTAACAAAGATCATTGAGCTCTTATGTGACTTCTAGGATTTATTTCCAAGAGGTTACCATGAGTTGAAGGGTGTACATCCCTCATTGGGAGAGATGAAGATTAAGCTAAATGAAGGTGTAGCCGGTTTGGAAGAGGCCTTACAGGATGAACCCGAACTTGCGTGTGAAGGTGAAAGAGGAAATCAATAAAATGCTTAATTCTCAGGTATCATTGAACCAATTGAGGAATCAAATTGGGTTAGCCATATGGTTATTATCATCAAGAAGGATGGATGGATCAGGATCTATGTTGATTATAGGGAACTTAATGCATCATGTGTCATAGATCCTTTTCCTATGCCATTCACAGAGGAGATACTTGAGGGAGTTGCAAGGCACAAGATCTATTCTTTTATTGATGGGTTCTCGTGCTATCAACATGTGCACATTACATGAGAAGTTTAGGAAAAGTAATTTTTTCCAATGAATGGGAGAGTTTTTCATAGACATACATGCCCTTTGGATTGAATAATGCATCAACAGTGTTCTCACACATAGTTGTGCAGAATTTCATGATTTCATCCATAAGTTTTTGTAGGTTTATTTGGATGACTCGAACTATTTATGGGCTTGTGAAAGATCATTGTGATAATTTGAGGCTCATGTTTGAGAGATGTAGGAAATTAAAAAATCTACCTTAATATACATAAATTTATCTTTACTACACCCTTTGGAAATTTTCTTGGGCACATTATTTGTAAGGATGGATTGTTGGTAGACCCAACTAAGATTGCAGTGATTTTAGGATTAGAATAACCTACCAATCAAAGTGAAGTACATGGTTTCTTGGGACATACTCATTATTTTTTTGATTGATAAAGCGGGTTGAAGGGACCCATTCCCTAATCCTTAAGGAGAACAAAAGGGCTACAATAGCCAAAACAACAGCTTTCTACCAGCTTAACAAAGATAAAAATATCCTAGAAATACTTCCCACCCTGGGATGGAAAATAATCATTAATGCCTTGTGCGTCCTTTTTATTTTTTCACTTCTTTACCTCTTTCCATTTGCCTAGATCAGATGAAATAACTAGCACAAGGTCACTGGGATTTGCCGAAGCCATCAAATTTTTGACACTGAATCCTGCTTTGATTCCAAACTTTCAGAAGTATGTCCCCTTTTCAAACCACCTATAACCAGGTGATTTTCTTGAAATCCCATCTCTGTATCATTCTTCTCTATAACAATTTTACCGTCAGAGGTAAAATTATTCGATTATCTTTAAAATTTGATGCAGATACCAAGTCAGGGTTTACAGAGCCCCATCCACTCGAAGATGTCGATCCAGTTTTTTTCTAGATTTCTGATTCTTATTGAAGGGACATGAAGCTTGCAAATGGCCCATATTTCTACATAATCTACACCAAAATGTAGTATTCTCATAGTCTAAGACCTGGGTATGCTGAAAATCACCAAATTTAAGGTTGATTCGATCAGGTATTCCTTTGCTTAAATCAATTTCAACACAAATTCAGAAAACAAACACAAACCCGAATGTGTTCTGTCCAGGTCCTCTTTTATAAATTTTCCCAAAACGTTCCCAATATCATCTAGGGCATACCACAGATGTAAGGGGAGGTTAGGAAGCCTGACCCAAACCGGTGTTTTGGCCACTGAATAAGTATTCAGATCAAAATCTGGGAACCATGGAGTGATAAATAAACCCGCATGTCCCCAGAACCAAGGACCATCTGTCAAACAATGTTGGTAATCTTTAGGTTCCCTAAAATGGACAACGAAAAAGCCTTTGGAACAAAGAGAAATTTCACATTTTTGGTCCAATTTTTGAAAACCCACTGATACAGATATGAGGAGGAAGGCCAAAACCCATTAAACCTACCAATAATGGCATCCCATGATAAGGTTTTGAAATATTCTTCAACTTCTGGATTGTCTATGGTGAGTGAAGGAATCTCCTCGGCCAGGTCGACCAGATAGGCTTAGTTATTTGATGTATTCTTTCCCGAGGATCGGCTGCCCTTGTTTTCAAGTGCATCTTTGAAGGAGGTAGCCTTCTAGGTATGCACCAAGCCATGACTGTCTAAATCTCCAGCTCCCTTATTCCTACTACCATCCCTGCCTAGGCCACCAGCTCTAGATGGATTCATTTTTGGAGCCCTAGGGTTAGGCACAACTCCAGCTCCTTCTTATCTCAGCCAGCTTGGTCCCGCTCCACCACCAACCAGTGACCCCTTCAAAATGTGGCCGAAATCATTCATTGTTCCCTTCTTGACCTGCGTAGCATTTTATTTCCTATAGTCGACCTCCTTCTCAGTCGTTGGGTTCACACTCTTTCCCTCCATTGCCAATCACTCGCACTCCATCTGATTACTTGGTATATTGGTGTCATGTTTACCTAGAAAATCCTTGAATGAAGATGGTGGAGGAGGATAGGCCATACCCCGACTCCCATAGGCATCACCCCCTATGTCCCTATAATCTATTTTGTAATGTCCACCCACATCATGCACAACTTCGCCCATGATTGACACCTGAAAGAGAAGGGTCGAGCACGAAATCCAAAATTTTGCTCAATATAAAATGTCGGGACATACTTGTTATTATAGGAATTTCATAAAATGATAAGCAAAATTTTTTGTGCCCCTTAAGGAATTACTCAAAACAAAAGGAATTTTTAATTGGGTAATGCATAGTAGCATGCATTTGAAACATTGAAGGAAAATATCACCACTACACCAATATTGTGTTTCCCTTCATAGAACAAACCCTTCCATGTACATGTTGATTCCTCTGACATGGTGATTGGCACAATTTTGGCACAACCAAGGGAGGGTAATGTGGATCATCCCATATGATTTTCAAGTATGAAGTTGACACCAACAAAGTAGAACTTGTTCAAAGAATTGTCTATGATCTATGTGCTTCACAAATTTTGATAGTAATTGTTCACCACTATGTTCATATTTTATACAAATCACATTCCATTGAATTACTTAGTCAACAAACTATTTTTAAGGGTGTATCTCACAATGGATAATTATTTTCCAAGAATTTTATTTTACAACATTGTAGCAAAACAAGGAAAGAGAAATTTGGTACTGATCACTTATCAAGGATCAATTTTGGAGAGGATGTGAAAAACATTGAAGACATTATGTATGATGCATAGTTATTTAGGTTGAATCATGTGCCACTGATTTGGAAGACATTGCATTATTTTTATGAATCGAACTTGCACTGAGGGAATGAAAACATTGAGAAGAAGCAACTTGTTATTCAAGATCGCCATACCAAATTATTAGAGGAGACTTGTATAAAATGGGTTGCATGACAAAGTCTTGTACAGGTGTGTTATGGAGCATGAGCATAAAGCTATTATGGTGGAAGCTCATGGAGGTATCGCATGAGGACATCATGCGGAGATGCGACAACATGCAATATCCTTCTATGTAACATTCCCCAATTTCGTACATTAGAATAAATTATTATTATTATTATTTTGATAAGTGCTTCCTAGTTCTAAATACATAATTTAGAACTCACAGATCAAAAAAATAATTTTTATAACAGAATAACCATATGCACTTGTAATGACTCATGAACCACCAATCTATTGATTCCATGACTCGGTGATCTACCGATCTATTCATGAGTATCATAGAGTTGGCAATTTTATTTTAACACTTCACTCTTGTGGTTCTCTTCCCTAACTGGGATTTCGAATGCTCTATCCAAGGAACCTATCGAATAATTGTTACCATTATTCATCGAAAGATCACGTCCCTCGAGACTAGGTGACATAGGACAACACAATCAGCAGACTTGCGATACTTTGGCCAAAGTTTTGAAACATACTGCTCATGTCCGTATTCCTTGACGGCATACTCGTCTGGAATACATCCTTCACTCCACTCCGATGTTATATAGAATGTCTTATACTAACTTCTGTCAGCCTCCTCCGTCCCAAGTCATTCACTCAGGAACGGATTAATAACATGACAACGTTATAAGGATGCTCTCGAGGACTAGGGATAAGCTGACATACTGGGTCAACCCTAGTTAACCCTGTGTGTCAAGGTACCCCGAGTCTCCAAGGGCAGCCTCATAACATGACCATGTTCCTAACCAGATCCAGAGTAAAAACTTGTTCGAGCTTATGGTGTAAATATTAAAGATCAATGCAAAGGGTGTCGCCATAAGTCACCTGCATTGTTGTATCCTCAAGAAGATCCTAATCTTCTCGAAGGTACAACCACAGTTGACATGTGCCGGCACCCTACAAACCACCTCGGAAAGATCTACTTAACTTTAAGGTGTTACTTACGTTGAGTTGAAATTATACTTTAAGACACTCCTTTCTAGGGTAGTCTTATCCCAACTCCTGGAATTCCTCATCTTTGAGTTGCCTTACTTATTTAAGATCCATTTTATAGAGAGAAGTTTAATAAGATTTGAGATCTCGTCAAGGAGTTCATTGAATCACAATAATCTTAATCAACAAAATTGGGCAGTAGCCCAAAGTCTTCTCATAAGGATGCTAACTATACCCTTTTAGGTTTATATCGATTATCAAAAAGTGAAATATATCTTACTTACTATTATTAAGATATAGTGATTTAAAATCATTATTTAAGTTGTCTTGTCTTAGATCAAGGTTAGGGAGTAATAGATTACTCTTCCCGTTCAACTACTCGTTAAGGTTTATTTGAACCTTAGCTTCTTGAAAGACAAGGTGGACTAATTTCCAATTTAGCCTTATATAGAACATACCGAACTACTAATCATTTACAAGTATTCGGTCCACATAATCTTTACAAGGCCTACTTAGAGAATCCAAATATCTCCAAGGTATACAATAATAAAAATGCACTTAAAAACAATCGAACCAAAGAGGATCAATCCATCACAATACAAATGCAACCACATAGTAACAATCCCCTCATTTCATTTATTTCTAAGCCAAACAATTACAATTTATGCATTCAAAGATATTTGATACAATACTCAACAACGAAAAGAACAACTTTCTTCATATAGTACAATTAGAGAAATCAAGTTAGAATTCATCATAAAACCAAATTAAACAATCTGAGTATCATATCAGATCTGCGTGCCTTTACCAATTATGACAACCATCTACAAAAATTGCCAACACGGGTCAGTTCGGTGAACTGAGCATGATAAGCACTAATTCTTAAAACAATTGCATTCCACCAATTGTTCTCATTAAACAATTTGTTTAAATGAAATCATTTCTTCAAATACTTAACATAAATCAGACTAATCATCTTTCTGTAATTCTAACATGACTTTTAACGCATGACTCATATTATAGTTACCAATTAATCCTAAATACCCTTCAGATGATTCATCATATATATTAGAGACTAAGAAGAACAAAATGAATCCAAGACATCCATCCATCTGAATCCCAAGGACAACAATAATCCAACAAATTATTCCATTCAAAAATGAATATCCTATCAATTCGTGTATCCAACAGGTATGTTTTTAACAATTCCTCAAAGGCAGATTATAACTTTCATCAAGTTCAACTGACGAGATTCCTTTAAAAACATTACATTATTTCAATGGTATTGACAAATACACCAACTTTACTGCAATACATTTTTACCAGTCTCTCCCTACAGTTTAACAGTCTTTTCTTCTTAAGCCCGTACCGTAGAGTTCACATAAGGAATACAAAAGAAGAAAGCACTCAAAGTTTCTAGACAAGGAGAGAATATTTTATTATTCCTACAGTTATATATATCAACATATACTTTACAGCTGAGGAGAAAGAAACAGAGACATTCAGATTTCCATTCCAATCATGTTCAGGACTGTACCGACTTCTCAAGAATAACGCTTATACATTCAAGCTTGAATTCAATAAGGGAAAAGAGAAGGCCGAAAATCAACACCCATTCCTTCCAATACAAACTGATTTTCATCCATGCGAAGTCGAGAATGATACATGCGTTTTAAAAAAAAGAGTTCCTCAAGCGGGATTTCTCTCGGCGGGATGTGTTTCCATAGACCAAGCAAGGTCGTAAAGAAATCAGTAATCACATTAATATTTCATCATACACAGAATCTATATTTATAGATCAAAATCAGTCGAGATCAAAAGAAGAAACTACAGTTTCATAAAAATTCAATTATAAAAATCACCTGTAGCTATTAGGCAGTTCAAGATTTCTTGCGACCAAGTAATAATCTATAAAAAAATCAAATTAAACCCAACAATTCTTTCCTGTCATTCCTCAAACATGATATTATCCAATGCCATCGCTTTGTATATGCACAGATTAAGAATTCAATATCTCGGTCGACCCAGAGACTAGTTCACATCATAACAGAAGTCGTTTCCATATGCAAACACATCAACATTTTAACTGTTTAAACCACATACAAACACATCAACATTTCAACTGGGTCAGATTCAAATGAATATACAGTGAGGGCTTTTATCAGAAGTTGAGCCGACATGCAATACACATCAAGGACATCACAGAAGTCGGATTCACTTGAGAAACTGCAAGGACTCCAACAAGTATTCACAACAAAGCTCGAAAGAAGTCGAAATCATAAGAAAAATACTCACAACAAGGACATCACAGAAGTCACCTTCATAACATATGCTCAGCAAAGATTCAATCAAGTCGAACCAATACGAAAACATAGTAGGGACTCTAACAGAGTCGTTTTCATATACCAACCTTGCAAACATTTCAACGGAGTTTAACCAAAATGAAAGTGTAGACACCAAATTTGTGTCTTACGACCCCTTGTGACCCGCATCTCATCTCGCAATCTAACCTCATCACCTAAACCTTACACAATTATTTATTAATTACCTTATAATTGATAAATCCACATCACCTTACCCGCCACCTCACTTTCGCTACCTCATCATGACCTAGCCCTAACCCTAAACTAACCTAATTAAGACCCATGACTTGGTCTAGACTCACATCCATAACTAATGCCTCCTTACTCGCACCCAAAGCCGACCTTCTAGCCACTTGACCAAGCCCGCAACTGATCTCTCGGGAGAAAAGCAGGGAAGGTGGGCTATTTTACTAAAAATAGCCTACTTTTTCCTGACCGATGCCGGTTCCTACTCGACCGCCGTCGGTTACGTAACCGCCATCGGTTCCCTGTAAATGGGCTCCCCGAACCAAAATCAAAGGTGGAATGATTTTTGAAACAACAGAGATCATTGGGAGCGAAAAACAGAGTCCAGATCTTCACTTAACCAAGCAGAGACGAGTGAAGAAACCAGAAGTGCTTGCAGTAGAGGATATCAACTTGCATCTTCGCCAAAACCAGTAAGTCATATCTTGCATGTCCTCTGTTATAACATTTCTTATGCTCTTTGAATCACAGTCCTCCTAAATCCAGTTCTGAACCCACTACTCAAGATCCCATTGCATCTAGCTGTCATTCTTTTACCCCTCATCATCTCATTTCCTAATATCATCCATAAACCAACCTTACCAACACCAAGAAACACAAACACCCCACCAAAACAATCAACCTACAGGTCCTAGACCCAACCGACGGCGGTTACCAGAAACCGGTATCGGTTACCCTGACTATAACCAGAAACCAGCCTTCTCCTACTAGTTTCAACCAAGTAATCTAATTGATATTTTGCAGTCTTTTGTGTTAATTCATATTAGCAGGGGAACTGACCACCTTCGAAAGGAAGTTTTATATTTCCTGGGCCCAAGGCAGTTTCCTCATTTATTGTTTAATCAAAATCTTGTGGTCTTGTGTTCTTATTTGCAGGTAGTCCTTCCAAGACAAAAAGGAGTTCTCACGCATCAACCTAATCTTTCTCTACGATGCAGCGCACACCATCTTGACATTCAACAGTATTCCTCCTAACCCTAACCTCATCTCTGCTTCTTAAAAGGAATGAAAGGATAGAAGCAACTATATTCCCGAAGGCTTCTAGAAACATTCCGAAGCGAAACATTTTGCTTGCACTTGCTGGGACCCATTTTGGGTTTCTTTCTCTTGCTTATTTTCATTTTAGGAAGCATACTTGCCGTTGCTGCTTTTGTTATATATTTCATAAAGAATTTGTCTTGCTTTCCTAGTTTCGCATTAGTGAAAGTCATCTCTCTTGCTTCATCAACATAATTTGTGATTTGGGTTTAAAACACATGCATTGCATTCACCTGCTGTTGTTCTTCAATTCTAGTGAACATAGATTAAATAACGTGTCGTACACACGGGGGTGATATCCATGGTATTGACAGAAATTAACCCTAGTTTCACTACACAACACATACCGAATCACTTCATAGTTAACACAACAGACTCAAACATCCCCCTTTTTCCGCGGTATTCCTCTGCCCGATTGAGGTAACCTTATAAGCCAAAACAAACTTGACATTTCCCTAGGTCTTGTTGTTTAGGATTCGACATCATCTTACGTCTAAAGGCATAAGCCCATGATAACTAAAATTAACCCTAGGATTAGTCTGGATTTACGTGTGCATCTTGCTTGTTTTCAAATTCTGTTTTCTGTCATACTTTGTCTTCCGTGATCAATAAGTTGACAAATATACTCAACGTTGCTAAAAATCAAATTAGCGACCTTTTATATCTTCTTATCCTAGACTTTTGACACGGCATCGGTTAAGCCGACCGACGCCGTCGCTTTCCTCGACCGACACCGGTTATTAAACCGATATCGATTCTTCGTCTTCATCACCGACAAACCAAACAACTTGCCAAATTCATCATTCTGAGGTTGTTTTTGTTCTTGATAGATTGAAACTTTCCTGTGTGTTCTTGTCCATGGTTGTCATCACTCGGAAGCAAGCCGCCGCCATGGTTTCACATGCCTCTGCTTCTGTGTCTTTGCACGAATCACCCCCTTCACATTCTATAGGGAACCCTACTGGACACCCAGGTGAGATCCCCCAAATTCTGTAGGAGACAAGGACTTTGCCAAATTTCTCGGATGCCAATCCTAGCGGCTCATGCAATACTATTTGTCACATGCCCCTGACCGTACGCCCGATGGTCAGCTCCTTGTTGGCATGCCTATTAGTATAGCTACTCATCTAGCCCCCACTCCTACTGATAATACCGCCTTGCTTCCAGCATCTTTAGCCCCTTCTCCCAATCCGACAGCTTCGTGAGGTTCATACGACTCGATTGGCTTTTCCTTGGCTAATTTTGGACCTCACGTATCGCTACCACCAACTGCCCCTACCTCATCTCTCTTTTAGACCACTCCATTCATGACTTACTCTCTGCCACCTATTCACACGAGCTTTCCTTCTCAAGCTCCGCCTACCTTTTCATTCCCATACACGTATCCAGTAACCTCAACACCTTATATGGGACATCCCTATTCTGTTGCTCCAACATACTCATCCTCCATACCTTATCAACACTTAGCCCCACCATTGTCCAGCGGAAGCCCTTGGTCCAACTTGCCTCCGTTTACCACAACCGCACCATCATCTCATCCAACCACAGATTTCATCAAACAAATGATGGACAAAATGCAAAATCTGGAGGCTTCGGTTTCGGGAAGTCGTAGCGCCTTGACATACGAACAAGTTTTTCGGGAGCCCATTCACCCTTCTGTCCCCCTTCATTCATATCCTCCTCAATGGGAGTTGCCAAAATTTACTCGTTTTAACAGTAAAGAGGATCCTCAACAACACTTGCGATCATTTAGACACGCTTGTTATTTGATCACCCATGATGATGCCTTGTTACTCCGCACCTTTCCCATGTCCTTATCAGGACCCGCCTTGGAATGGTACAGTGCTTTAACCCAGCACTCGATCTTTTCTTTTAACCAGCTAGCCCAATCTTTCTTGGATCATTTCTCCATTAACATTGCCAAGAAAGTATCTATCACCGACCTCTATGCCATCCGACAATTTGAGGACGAATCTATCACAGATTTCGTGGGACGATGGCGCGGCCTTATCAACCAACTTACATATGCCTTGCCTCAAGTGAACTTATCGAAAATTTTCACACGGGCATGCGCTAAGCACATCTCCCCCACCCTCCAAATTCAAACTTTCCGTACATTCGACGAGGCCTTTACTATGGCCCGAAAATTAGAAATTCGAGCCTTAGAAGAGGAGAAATTGCGGTTGCGTAACAAAAACCCCAATTTCCGAACTCCTGATTCTACCAACAAGCCAAACACCACCACTCCTCATGCGTCCACTTCTTCTAAATCAAAAGGAGCTGTCCACGTGGTAATGGTCAAATCTCAAACACCATCCAATACTCCGAAAACCACCTATAAGTACAAAGCCGAGCCCATCAATTACACTCCTTAGGAGAAACTTATGGCGTCATCCTGGAGAAATTGCTCAAAGTCAAGCTATCACCTTGCCCCTGTTAAACCTCACTGGGTTTGACTCCACCCCGCAATACCTTCACAGTACAAAGAAAATGACTTCTGTAACTTTCACCGCGTAAAAGGACATAGTCATGAAAACTGCAAGATGTTGAAAAACATAGTGCAGGAAATGGTTGATGCAGGGGATATAGCCCTCGATAATCCTAATGCCCCTGCTAACCGAAATCTGAAAATTTTCAACAAGCCATTCTGAATCACTCATCCAACAGTAACGTAAACCAAGATATCTTAGCCGAGGAGAGTGTTCATGAGATCCATGCAGTCTTCGATTCTCGGCCAAAAGCCTCTAGTGAAATTTTTTTTGAATCAAGCCTCTCCACCAATACAGAGTCTCGAACCTCCTTCACCACCATCAAGCCAAAGTGAAATCATTCCTTTACCCATAAAAGAGTTAAGCGCTCGGACTTCTCTTCTCATCGATGAGTCTTCTTACACCACATCCCTACAAGACTGTGAGCGGATGTTATCTAATTTATCTATTTCCCAAACGTCCCCTTCTACCACTCTTGCTGCACAAGAGGAAGGCTCGCCACTCCTTTTGACATCCTTAGACGAGAAATCTCTTACACTGACATCACCACATTCTTTAAACATGACAGATCCCCTCAAACACGCCCTCCTACCTATTAGTCCCTCATCGCCTAAATCTTTTCAACGACCAGTTGACCTCTTAACATCTATTGATACAGTGCCTCATCTACCTCCTGTGTCACACCCACAGTGGACTGGAATCACAACCCGTCGTTCTTCCGTACAAAAGTTCATATTCACACGTGAGGACTGTCATTCCACAGAAGATAGACAGGCCCTATGGGAACGTTTGAGTACCCCTTTTTCTACTCAAATGCAAATGACTGATCCTGATGTCTCCACCATATACCCGAAGTGTTTACGTGAAGCTTAAAATGCCTGTTCTCACCTTCACCCCCTCACCTCTACCAAATGCCCCGTCCACTTCTATCAACTTAACCGGATCTTCCCCTACGCTTGGGACCTCACCAATGCCCAATCTAACGCACCCGCCTAAGCGACTCGATCTATCCAAAAATAAATCCGTCCCGCCACCTAGGAGACAAACTCAATCCATGCCCCTATCACAATCAAAACCATCATCGTCATACCTACCTTCCATATTGGGACCCCATCCCTCTACCTTACATCAATATATCATACCTCCTGCGTTTTCTTCAAAACAACCTACGCCTTCCGCACCCATACAGAAATTCCAGGGTATAGCAACACCGTCACTCCGCGTATCCTGTCCACCTATCAACCCTAAACAAATTCCATCATCAAAAGATTTGTTTTCGGTCACTCTATTTCCCAGTGGTTGTTTTCTACGATACCACATCATCTGCGCGCCTCATCATCCAACATAACCTGCGCCAAGAAATCACGTTTAGTGAAAACCACGTATCAACACCCCGGCTAAACCACCACCTGCGCCGTGCGAACCAACCATGCCCAAACATTACCAAAACCCGCACAACCAATACCCTCATCCTCTTCCGATTTTGACCCACTCAAAGGATCTTACGCCAAAATCCTTACTATGTTGGTGGAGAATGCGACCATTTCCCTACCTCCACTTAGACCTTATGACCCGTCTAAACCCCGACCTATGGGTTACGATGAGTCTAAAATCTACGCTTATCACCGCACACCAGGACATGATGTGGAGGGATGCAAAGCTCTAAAAACCATCCTTCGTCAGTCACCTCTCCCGGATAGAAAGATTAAGAAAGACAACTTACGAAGGGAGAGACCTTTAGTTTCCATTCCCTCTCCTATACCATCTTGTCCCGCCTCACCAAGATCTATCATTATTACAACCCCACCTCTTGAAGACCATGAGTTATCCTAACCATCTTCCTTATCTCAGGTCTACGAGATTAATATGATTAGTGTTGCTACTCGAGGCGTAAAAACAATGGGAAAGCAAAGAAAACACACTGCGCGGCATCTCTTTCTCCGTCAAACATCCCGATTGCATCACCACCTAAAGTGGTCATTCGCGGACCCGCCTATCCATCCTCTAATGGCATTGCCTTGAAATATGATTAAACAGCTTCACCAATCGCCCGTAAAAATGACACTTTGTATGATCTCATTCGAGACTCTCAATCTCATCGACAAGCTCTCGTTGAGATCCTTCAAGGGATAGAGGTTTTACCTAATGAAACCTGCTGTCGCCTCCATTCTAACACCCAATCACGTTGCTTCTCTCACCAAACAACCCACTCGCCCCAACCACTTCTCGTCTCGTATAACAAGCTCGCTTTGCAGCCTCGGTTTCTCCGAAGATGAAATTGTTGACTTTGGTACGAAGATCCACGACCCTCTATTTTCATCTCGGCTTTACATCCAGGACATTCGTGTACGTCGTGTTATGATTGACGGGGGTGCTTTAAACATCATCTCTTCAAAAGCCTTCCAACAAATGAATATCCCTTCTAGTTGCATGTGTGCCAACCCCATCATGTTGCGGTCATTCAATGACACTATTACTTCTACCTTAGGCACCGTGATCCTCAACATTCGGGTAGGACCACGTACTTTACCCGAACTCTTCTATGTCTTGAGGGAGAGTTCCAATATAATATATTCTTTGGGTCGTCCTTGGATCCCGAGCCATGGGATGCGTTCCCTCAACATTACATAGATGCATAAAATTTGAGTACGAGGGAATTCCTACACCGTGGCCGACCCTCCCCCTTTAAAACCTGCAATATGTTATACTTGCTCTAACGATGAGCTTATACCAATCAAGACACCCATAAATTCAACCCAACCATCCTCTTGAAATGTACTCTCCAACCGCCAGCCTACGCCTTCAACTGATGAAACCACCATCGCAAAACCACTTCCCTTCCATGCAGCTAACATTCCAACCTCCGACCCCTTAGTAGATGTTTTTCAGCGCCTTACGCCGGGGAGTACCGCCTATAACGTTAGTTCTTTCCTACCCCATGAGTACGGACAATTACATGCACATCCCACCTACGGCACCGTCACGTGGGGAGGTAATCTCTTCTGGACCACCCCATTGCCGCACTAACCTAACGTATGGGGGTGTTGACGCATCCTCCATTACCCCGAACCTCCTCTTTGGTGTGGTTCCCTTCCAATCCGATTTTCAATACTTGACAAATTGTCGTTTCGCCCTCACCTTCTTGACTCGTTGTGCGTGGAAAGGCTTTGGTTTTGGCCTTTACGAACAAGGCCGACATACACTCATTCCCGTGACTACCCGTAAACATAATGATCGCAGTGGTCTCGGTTTTCCCGAAACACCTACACAGGAGACACCTCCTGTCAGCTGTATCCTGGAAGAAGAAGACGTCGCCCCTACCAAACCATCATCACCCACTTTGCCATCATCACCCACAGAATCTATAGACCCTGAATCCATCCCCCCTAACTTTTTTTTTTCATAAATGCTATCTTCATAGGTCCTCTCACTTATCAACGCGATAATGAGGACCCATCTTCTCTTCCCCTTCTGTATCTAGACATGATCGAAGAGGATTCGCCTTTGATTAATGTTGTTGAATGCCGTGATGATGAGTCCATCCTCACTTACCTCAAGCGCGGATGATTCTTATATTCAACGAGCCTTACCATTTGAAACCCAAACCATGCCGAATCGAATCTACTATAGAAATCAACATCCACACGGAGGGAGGATCTCTCATCAGGAAGATTGACAATCCTTAACACAT